>APFE030177961.1:2417-21203 GCA_000404065.3 Pinus taeda
TCTTATTTTTCCCCCATGGGACTAGGTGTTATTACCAATGACATAAAATTTAGGTGCTAAGGAATTTAGGCTCCTAATGGGGGCCTATCACCCTATGTTATCACTCTCTCCCCTGGTTCTTTTGGGCTTCCACAATCGAGCACCACCAATTATCAAAGGCACTTTATAGGATCAGAACTTTTCCATAATCCAATTTCAGAGGAGTTATGAAATATTTGACCTTTGATATATCTCCATAGAACTTAGCTGCTTAGCCTTCTCTGCACCCTTTTTCCTTTGGATCTCCCTCGACCACGTGCCATCCAACATCGAAAGCTCCCTCCATCGCAACTTTTTCAAATTACATTTACGGAGGAGTTATGAAATAGTGACCTCTAAAATTTTGACCTCTGAGGTGACATGATGCTAATGCCATTATTGTCACATGGCTTCTACTTAGTGGTGACACATGTCACACGAATTTTCCCTATTAGGCAACCCAAAATGTCAAATCTCATTTCCACGTGTCCTCCATACTGCCACATCATGTTGATGTCATCTGCCTCGTTGGCTTCTAAGGGGAAATCATCTATTTCCACGTGTCCTATAGGAGGAGAGAGAAAGAGTCCATTGGTCTTTTGGCTTTTCATTGAAATCCTTTGTAAATATCATTTCTCACAACCGCGATGCTTTGAAAGAATTGTCATTATAAGGACTTACGAAACTGTGATTTTATGAAATATCTAGCCTTTGATATCTGCCTACTTTGAGGTTTGACTTTCGATATTTCAACCTTACAAATTTTCACCTATTGCCCTCATTCATCCTCGTGATATCGGATCCCGAAATTCAGCCCTATTCCTCTTGAGTCTCTTGTAAATAAACTGACAAGAAAATAAATTGTTAAGGTTTGATGTTCCAACCTCTGATATGATGCCTACTCCGATATTTTGACCTACTTAGGACTAACTTCAACAGTCAATAAATTTTGATCACAATGGCCATTCATGGACTTCCACATATTGTTGGAAAGCTCTTTTAGAGAACTTTCTAGAGGATAAGGTATGATATAGGCTTTGAGCCCATTTTCTACTAGAGAATGGGCTGCAAACATTCTATTTTTCTTTGCACCTTGACACTTCTCTTGTGCATGCAAACTTGGACTCCCAACCATCATAGTCATCATTTTATGGCTTCTCCGATAAGCCTACTACTATGGTGATTCTCTACTAGAGACTATAGCAACTATAGGACTTCCCTTAAGAATCTACTGCCACAAACCTCCATGTTGATCTAATTGACATTAATTCTAACACACTTGCAGCCACTAGCCATCCAGACAATGCCAACTGTCCAACAGCAATGGCCCTTTACAAATGACATTATCAGTGATAGCGACATATGTTTTCAAGTTCAGAAAGAATGGTGAATCCATGTTGTGTTTACATCGAACAATAGTAAATAAAGAAAAGAAAAGGTCAATACATTTGGCATCATCTAACTCATGTAGAAAGACAACAACATCCCAAGGAGCTGGAACATAATAGAGACATCCAATCTTGTAATTATCAACATACCAATAAAGAGTCCCCTAGGATTGAGTTGTGAATAAAAAACAAATAAAGAAGAAGACATCAAATAAAATAAGACAAGTATCTAATGAACATTACGATAATGTTACTCGCTATTCTATGGAAAAAAAAAAATTCATCCGCATCAACTTAAATTTTCGACACGTTGAATATAGTCATTGATATGTTCACTACAATAAAACATGCAATTTGTGCCATATTTAGCACCGGATTTTAGTGAATTTTTTTCCTAGTTATGATGAGTAGTCTGGGACTAAAACTGCCTCTATTTTACAATTTTTAAAGTGTCCTTTTTTGCGCCAAATTTTTCATTCTTTTTTACACCATATTTTGCATCCTCTTTTACATCAGATTTTGTATCAGGATTTGCCTTTGGTTTCACGACAGGTTTTACTTCTAGTTTCATGCCATTTTTTGCATATGTTTTTTCATCATTTTTTTCTTCCTATTTTATGCCATTCTTTGCTTCCAGTTTTATGCCATCATTTGCATCAAGTTTTACACCATATTTTTCATGTAATTTAATTCCTTTTTTGCATCTAGTTTGTGCCAATTTTTTCATCTAGTCTTACGCCAGTTTTTGCTTCTAATTTTGTATCTATTTTTTATCTAGTTTTGCACCATCGTTTGTGCCTATTTTTGCACGATTTTTTGCATCCTTTTTGGTGTCTAATTCTACATCCTTTCCAACATCCAAATTTTTATCATTTTTTCTTCTTCATTTTGTGTCCACATTTTCATCTCATTTTCCACCTAGGTTTAAGTCTAAATTTTCATCTAGTTATGCATCATTTTTGGCATCCAATATGTTGTCCTTTGTTTCACCATTTTTTTAGCTCAATTTTTCATCCCAATTTTACACCAGTCTTTGCATGCTCATTTGGCATCTAAATTTGCATCCTTTTTTGTTTCTTTTTAGCACCCAACTTGGAATCCCCTTTTGCATTCAATTTTTTTTCTAGTTGTGTTTCACTTTTTTCACCTAGCTTAGTGTCCATTTCTGTGTCTTTGTTTCCATCTTGGTATCCTTTTTTATGCGCTTCTTTTTTCCCTTCTGTGTCTAGTGTTGCAACTTTTTTCACTTCTAGTTTAAAATCCTCTTTTTTTCCTTGTTTTCTTCTTGTCTTGATGCATAGTTTAAAATCCAATTCTACTTACATTTTTACATCCATGATTACATCCACATTTGGCTTCTTGTTTAGAGTTTACTTTTCATTACATTTATGACCCCCTTTATGGGTTCATTTTATTAATTTAAATTACATAGTGAGATATATTACTATTTCTAGACATAATTAAATTAGATATCACAATTAAAATTGATAACATAAGGTTTGTGTTAGATCTAAGACTTTTGTGATACATAATGTAGAGAAAAGTATTTCAGGTTAATCACATTGTAAGGATTGGGTCAATGTTTCTAACCAACTAATGTGGTTCCTCTTGAGGATGAACCACATTAGTTGGTTCAAAATGTTGACCCAACCCTTACAATGTGATTAATCTGAAAGATTGTTCTCAACATAAGGTTTGTAAGTAAATTTGAAGGAAATTGAAAACATCCATCCAAGAAATAACAATATCATCATATATAATAATTCTCCATAAAAAAGTCATTGGCAATTTTCAATAAACATATATGACTACCAAATCAACACCTATCACATATATCATTATTCTAAGGTAAATTCACCACATCCATACATAAATAGTAACGTCATTATACATAATAACTCTCCATAAAAAAACATTGACAATTTTCAACACATTTATAAAGTAACAAGATAATACTAAAAATATCATCGTCGTCTCTAATCAAATCAATGAAAATTCAAATGTGTGATTACCAAATAAAAATCTTTCATGAACATCATTATTGTAAGGTAAATTCAAAAAATCAATCCAAAGATAATAGTATAATCATACATAATAGTTCTCCATCAAAATAAAGTTGATAATTTTCAAAATGTACATAGGCATATAAAATTTAATTTTATAATGTAGTGTTATGTTGTGAGAAAAGTAGTGAGGCTATGAGCCTTGATCACACCATTATTCAACAAATGAAAGGTCGAACATACAAGTGGGAGTATCATATTCATAAATTTTGTAACCAAACATCATTGGTATCATATATATCAATTTTGTAGCCAAACATTGTTGGTATCATATATATCAATTTTGTAGCCAAACATTGTTGGTATCATATATATCAATTTTGTAGCCAAACATTGTTGGTATCATATACATAAGGTTAGTGACCTTGTAAAATAGCTAAGATATGGAGAAAAGTCCAAAGGTTTCCATATTGTTTAGACGATATCATATACATAAGGTTAGAGGTATTTTAAAATACCTAAGATATGGAGGAGAGTTCAAAGGTTTCCATATGCTTTAGATGATCCACGCCTAATGTTTGACCTTTCAAAACTACAACTTGACAACAGAGAGTGGCTGTAGCTGCTATGGATGTTCGTACTATTTTGTGTGGTGGTGATGCCTCAGATGTAGGATTCAAGATTGTTTCTACTATTGTCATTAGTATTGAAGCCTCAAATACAGGAGTCAGAGGAGAGGAAACAAGATAGGTAACCAATGGAGGAGATGAAAAGGACGTAGTAGAAGTGACACATGGAATACACTAGGGGTATGAATGCAATGTATACTAGATATATGGAGGGGGTGGGATATAGAAAGGCCTCAACATGCACATATCCTTGCACAACAGGAGAGGCCACTCACAAATTCTAATGATGCAGCTTTGAACAATGGAAATATAAAAGCATAACATTAAAATTACACATGCCTCACCCCTCCATTGTGAATCTATATTTCTCATGTGTGAATCCATTGGATGGACCTCCATTATTAAAACACTTGTATTAGTTATGTCAAAATGATATGGATTAGCATATACCATGGTGATAGTTTTAATAATAGATATCTAGCCATTCAATATAGATGGGATGGTTCTATAACTACTATGGACATATACATTTCACAACAATAAAAACACTTTATTCTTGGAATTAACTGGAGTAAGTGAATAAAACTTGGTACTCAAACCTTAATGCTTATTTTTCTTCTCAGTTATGGAGCTCTTATTTTTGTTAGACCTGCATTATAAAAAACCCATGCAACCGAGTTGTAGATCTAGCTATGGATATATGAATCTCACAACAATTTTTTTTTTAATCCAAACCCATGTAGTATTGCTGGTATACCCACATTATCAAAACTTGTATATTAGGTAAATAGATCTAGCTATGGATATATGCATTCCAGAACAATAAAAATCCACTATCTAAAATGCTTGTGTTAGCTATGGATGTAAGCATTCGAGAACAATAAAAATCATATATCTAAAGCCCATATGACAATGAATTAGCTATAGAAATCACTTGTATCATCAAATTAGATCTATAAAAATCCTGTATCAGCAAAACTTGATCTAGGAAACATCTGTATATGTGAACTAGATCTTAGCAAACCCTTCTAGCAAATATCTGTATTAGCAAACTTGATCTATCAAACCCTGTATGAGCGAACTAGATGTAACAAATCTCTGTATGAGTGAACTAGACGTAGCAAATATTTGTATTGGTGAACTAGATGTAGCAAATGGATATATACATTCCACAAAAATAAAAACCTAGATATATTGGGAGAGTCTATAGATATCTAAGGAGGGAAAAAGGAGAGTAGGAAGGAAATTTAACAAATGAGGAAAAAACCATAATCTAAGGAAATTCAAGAATAAATAAATAAATGAGGGAAAAAGAGAATCTCGAGAAAATATAATTATTAATTATTTAATTAAAAAAATTAGTTTTCTATTTTTAATACATAATAATAATAATTTATTTCCAATTTAGTTTATATTAACCCCACTACTTAGCCTTATTATTGAACTACTAATAACCTTATTTTCATTCAATTTAAAAAATGCTTTTGTTTTTAATAATGGTTTCTAATAATTTATTATATTTATATTTATAAGAAAAAAATGTATTTATTCTTTTTATTTGTTTAAATAATTTATTGTCTTGCTAGTCTTTGGACTAATTAAAGTTAACTTTTCTTTTAACTTTTGGTATATATAATATCTAATTTAATACCATTAACCCTATAAATTTAGCCATATTTATAAGACTTTTCATAACTTATTTTCATTCAAATTAAAAATAGAATGTTCTTTCTTTTAATAATAGCTTCTAATACCTTTAATATATTCATCTTTATAAATATTTATATTTTTCATACTTATATTCTGCCTTGTGTTATTTTTTTATTATTGTTATGTTTATATATGTTTAAATAATTCTATTTTATTTTATTGGTTTTTGACTAATTAATGTTGACTTTCATTTTTTATTTGATTTTTCCATTGAATTCAACCATTTTTGCATTATTTATTTCCTCCATCTATGTCATGATGATGAGTTTGGAACATTGACCCCAAAATATTGTGGTGATTAATTCGAAGAAGTCATTCACTTAAAAAATATTCTGGATTACATTAATATTTAATTTCGATATCATCATGATTTTTCATTCTTGGATTAATTTAGGTTGAAGGTACATTCTCATTCTCTAAAATACAAAAATCTGAATTAATTTAGGTTGAAGATATATTCTATTTTTCTAAATTATAGAAGTAGAGTAGGGAAAAATTAATATTAATTTAGGTTATTCTATATTTGTGAAATAAAGAAGGAGATTGCATTGATAAAAATATTTTTCTTTACACTGAATCTACCAAGCATAGAGAAGGATTGAACCCCTAGTGATGTAAAACTCTTTTTGAGTGCAAAACTTAAGAAAAGATTTTCATCTTTAGAGATTTGATCCCTCTCGACACTTGATAGA
This sequence comes from Pinus taeda, assembly GCA_000404065.3. Lineage (NCBI taxonomy): Eukaryota > Viridiplantae > Streptophyta > Pinopsida > Pinales > Pinaceae > Pinus > Pinus taeda. Next base: position 8,858 of record APFE030177961.1, read on the forward strand.
TTTGCAATTAAGATATATATATATATGTTGGTTGTATCAAGTGCTGAGAGGGATCAAATTTCTTGAGATGAAAACTCATTTTGAGTGAAAATTTTGAGAAAATGTTGAAAGATGTGATCCCTATCGATACTTAATAGATTAGTAACTAAGATGGACATAAGCTTGTTATTTTTAATACTATTTATATTATATATAAATTTGACATCTCTATCTATAAAATTCTTATTGCTAATTTTATTATAATCATTAATTACATATAAACATACAATGTAAAGAGATTTTTTTAGACATGGCTTATTACATTTTATTTTAACGCTTTTAAATGTAATATGCAATAGCAAAGTATATATAAAGGGGGAGTATGCACATGCTTAAGAAAAATATTTATTGTAAGTATTAGGTTATTATATGTTTATTAACTAAATTTAAATTTAAAGTTTTGAAATGTCATACTTATAAATATGAATCTCCCCTCAATGGAATGGCTAAGACATCCCAAGTCGGAGAGTGCATGGCCATCATCCCATAAATAACTCACATATGAGGATGTGGCCATGCACCCTCCCTAATGTCATTAACAAGCCATCATGAAGTTGCTTAGAGGATCGTGTGACATCACTCCAATTTGGTGTTAGATCCCTTTGGAATTAGTATTGATTTAATGTTTGTAACTGATTTGAAATTAATATTAGTTATGTTATTGGGATATGTATTTATAAAGCCATCATTTTTTTTCATTATCATCCTACAAGCCTCTGCAGAACACTCATAATTTGTAGGCGTGGCCATTTTCTCCAAGAACTAGTCATAATTTACACAAGGCAGATGTTAATTTAAGCTACAAGGCCTTGTAATGTATTCAATTATTAGCATTCAAGCGCTATTGTTTTGTCAACTACAATAATGCCATAGGAGGTTTTTTCTAGGGATACTACTTTAACTCTGTATAGTGGATAATTTGCTACCCTTTTTTGTTTCCTTTATTTCTATTGTTCTCTCCCAATGCATCCCTCGAGCATCAGTTACATTGTTTTCTCTTTCTTTCCTTTTTCGTGTCAACTCTAAACCCCTCACTTAGACTATTATGGTCAGGTTTGGCTAGGTTTATCCTTTGCTTTGGATATATTTTTCAATTAAGAAAGAATCCTTCTCCTTTAAGTTCTTCTCTGAATCCATCCTTGAGAAAATCCCTCATCTCCCAAGTTCCTCTCCTCCTTGGATTCCTCTACCCTTCACTTCCATCTCTTAAGAAAACATTCATATTTTATTAAGTTTGTGTTATCGTTGTTTCAAGATTACAATGCATTTTCAATGCAATCAAAGCCTATGTTGAGTGGTCCATAACATAAAACGAGGCTTTCAAGCCCAATAGAACGTTTAAACTTCAACACCTTTGTATTGCGTCCGCACTCACTCAATATTGATGACAAAATAATGGTAATGAAACATGACATTGTAGGAAAGCACATATGTTTGATAGGTATCGAAGTGGCTAGAGAGATAGCATATTGGGTTCTTAAAATAGCACACACGAGAGGAAGATACAACTAATACATGTATATCGTTGATACTGGATCACAATGAGGCGAAGGAGAAATTTTTCCTTGTGTCTGATGAGTTACAACTTTCCATGAAGAACCTAAAGAAACACTTGAATCAAATTGAATATTGTTTTGGCCTTCCTCCATGTTCAGGCTATGCGCAAGGTAGTAGCAAAGCATTAATCACAGTGGAAGAACCAAACTCTTATAATTTTGAATAATGGGTTATTTTCAGTTGGTTGGGAGGTTAAACTAGTTAGTTTTTTGTCATATTTCCGCGTTGAATGCGCCTACAACCAATACAATTAAAAATTATTCCCAAACAACCACCATTAAATTGGTTCGATCCAAAGGACTAGGTAGACCACAATAACTAGATGGTAAAAAGAAGAAGAATAAGAAAACTATTTTGAATGAGCAGAATGAACCATAAGCTCCAAACGCCAATGTCGGGGGCAAGAAAAAATGAAAGCTAAAGTTCCCCTGTAAGATTTATGTTAGGGCGATATGAAACATAATTTTCCACATTTGGACAAGGTCAATGAGAACAATGCTTAGTGAAATTCCTCCACACAACCTATTGTGTTGAACAATCCTTTCCCACCTCAGCAACAATGCCAAATCATGATTGTTGCAAATATTGCACCTACACAAGGGGGAATTGTAGGGCAACCTCCTAGTGGGGATGCACCTATGACCATTATGTTATGTGAATAAATGGTAAACTTGACCATGAGAAGAAAAATAGATGAAATAGTCATGAAAACTTGGATGCAAATGTGGATTCAGTGGAAGTAAATATGGGTGCAATAATATGTGCAAAACTTGGTGCAAATTGTGGTGAAACAAAAGTGGATGCAACAATGGACACAAACTTGGATGCATAATAAGATGTAAAAATTAATGTAAACATGGACACAAGCATGCGCGAAATAGTGGACACAAAATTAGATGTAGAAGTGGATGAACAAAAGTAGATGCAAAACTTGACTTAAAAGTCAATGCAAAAGGGGACACAAAAACATACACAATATTCAATGAAAAATTGGACAGAAAAGAGGATTCTAATATGGATGAAAAAGTGGAAGAAACTATGTGTGCAATGATATATGCAAAACATGGAAGAAATTGTGGCTCAACAAATATGGATGCAAAAGTGGATACAACAAAAGAAACAAATGAAGATGCAAACTTGGATGCAAAAGAGTATGAAAAAAGGGATGCAAAAGTGGACGCAAATGTGGGTGCAACAATGGACAACAAATTGGATGCAAAAATGGATGCAACAAAATTAGATGAAAAAGTGGATACAAAATAAGATACAAAACTCCATGCATAAAACTGACACAAAAGTGGATGCAAAAGGAGGCAATATTTGATGCAAATTTGGATGCAAACGTCGATGCAATAGTAGAAGAAAACACGGCTTCAAGAGTAGGTACAAAAAATGACAAAAACTATGTCAAAACAAAAGTGGATGTAAAAGTGGATGCAATGATAGATACAAAAAAACAAGAAAACTTTGGTGCAAAAGAAAATTAAAAAATGGATACAAAAGTAGACATAAACATGGGTACAATACTGGATGAAAAATTGGATGCAATAGAAGTTGATGCAAAAGTAGATGCAAAATGAGACTTAAAACTCGATGCAAAACTTAACGCAAAAGTGGATAAAAAATGGACGGAAAAATAGATGCAAACATAGATGAAAATGAGGATGCAAACATGGATGTAAAATTAGAAGAAAAAGTGGGTGCAAAGGTAGGTTCCAAACTAGGTGCAAATTGTGGCACAACAAAAGTGGATGCAATAGTGGACAAAATAATCGATGCAAATGAGGATGAAAATATGGATGCAACAAAAGTAGATTGAAAACTAGATACAAACCTTGACACAAAACTTGGTGCAAAAGGGGATGCAAAAATGGATGCAAAAAATTATGCGAAAGAGGATGCAGAAAATGATGCAAAAGTTGATGAAACTGTAACAAAATGTGGATGCAATAGAGGATGCAAAAGTAGGAGAAATAAAAATTATGTGCCAAACTTGACGCAAGACCTCATGCAAGACTGAGTGCAACACTTGGTGCTAAACTTGGTGCAAGGCTTGGTGCAAAAACTGGTGCAAATTTTGCTTCAAATTTCACACCATATTTGGTAAATGGATTCAAATAGCACGAAAAATGGTCTCTAGATTCAAAAAAGAAGCAAAAAAGGATGATAATCATGTCGTTTTGTTGTAGTGGTTTAGGAGAATTCAATATAAAGGTGGGTGGAAAGAATTCCAAAAACAAAAATATGTGAAACCTAGGAATAAGAATACTACCTACATGATGGTATAACCCAACAACCCAATTGCTTAAAAAACGGAAAAAAAATACCAAAATTTAATAATGAATATTTTATAACATCCAGTGTATAAATATATTTAGATTTTATAACATTCTCTCTTTTTGTGGTCTTTTTCTTCAACGTCTTAACCTTAACCCACTCACCATTGAGATGATAAATTTTGCTATATGCTAATATGATTTATACATCACTCTATTATGGAGAATCAGAATGCATATACTATTGTGTAATATTATATTTGAAGAGGACAGAGAATATCGGAGTTGTCCTGCCTAAACTATATTCATTATATGTTATATTAAAATTTCTATTATCTCTAGTTTTAGGGAAAAAATAACCACAACTCCAACAAATACTAATACTAAGGTTGACCCTGACTTTCATGTCTCCCTACAAGGTTTCCCCACCTATTATCTTGGATTGAATTATTCTTCAACTGGTGCATAAGTTTTGAAACCAATTAGAGTTAAAATATGACTCCCTAAGTTGGCATACTAATTGGTACTTGTACTAAAATCTCTAATGAGATATTCTCCTCCATTAAGTTGACCCCTCTAGAAGTTGCATATCTTTGAATCTGCACTTTTCACCCTCCATTTTAGGATAAAATCCATAGGAGATAATTTTTAGATTCATTAGGAGGTTTTATGTGCATAAATCACCCATGTCTAGATGATTTTAAAATTAGCACTTTCCAAATCTATATTTTGTTTCTGGTGTTTCAAAAATCGTCAAAAAATATTTTTGACGTTGTATAAGCATCTAATTTGGGATTGCAACACTAACATATTTCAACATCAGAGTTCAAGTCACCAAGCAAGGTAGAGGCCATTTCAAGGATGAATAACTAAAATTTTTTAAGCTCAATTACATCTATCTATAGAGAGAGAAATTATATTAATGTCCACTGTCCACTTGAAGGAAACCAGAGACATTCCCAAGAAGAAATGCATTATTTTAACGTTATACAAGAATAAAGAATTAAGAACGCAAAATTGTCGAAGGTCAAGTACATTTATCCAGAAAGAAAGAAATAAATTATATATATGACAACTTGTACATAACCAAAACCATTCCATGAAGAAATGCATTATTTATTTTCCAATAAAAACCTCAAGGGGAACTCCAAAGGTTGCTTCTCCACATTTGTGGATGGCATCCCTGGAAAACCTATCAGATAAGGCTAGTGTGGATCACGTAGAAATATAGGAACCAAACACCTACTGGAACAGATTAATCCAAATTCCCAACCACATTTGCAACAACACCTTGAGATAACCATTTAGGCTAGAAATGCATTATTTTGATGGTGGATAAGAACATTGCTTAATTTTTAAGGGTAGGGTCCTAGATGTAACAATCTTCACATGATGCCAAGATTCACTATGTAGTAGATACTTAAATATACTTTTATCGGTATGTAACTTACGATAAAAGGGTATAAAGGATTTTATTTCTAGCTAGGAGAATCAAACTTGACTCAAAAAAGCCTTAAATTTATTTACTTTTAAAATTGACAAGTGGTGCTCCTAGATGATCATGAATATGTTCCTTGGGCATGAAAGTCATCATATTGCCTGAAAAATCCATCCTTGGTGAATGAAAGTTGTCATATTACTTGAATATAATAATAATATGCATTTTTTTCCTTCAAAACTCGGTAGAGTGTTTCTCTTGAGAGATTACTTTTTAAGATATTTCTTGGAAGATGAAAGTCAACACATTACCTTAGAAAACCTCTCACAATTTGGCTAAGTATGAACTAGAGAGGCGTAAGACTTACCGATGTTTGTTATAATATTAGTAAATGTAAATACAAAATCTCTAGTTGTATAACTACAAAACAAGACAATGAACTCAAGTTCTTTCTACTATGCAAAGAAATATGTAGTCCATAATGTTAAGTTTGCTAGCATATTGTATTGGAATGTTGTATCTTTTCACTTATGGCACATAAACATTATAGCTTCTCACTTTTTTATTTTGGCATCAAGCAACCATAACTCATTTCTCATTTAAATCGATCACCTTTCATCTGAATGTAGCCATAAAAAGAATATTTTACACAACATTAGATATCTCAAAGAAATATTTGATAAAGTCACAAGAAATATTTGTTGAGGTCCTCCTAACGCTATTAGTGTCACATCCTTTCTTGCTAACCTGATTAGGTCATCTATATCAAGCCACACTGCCTAAGGAGGAGGGATGTTTCCTTTTGAAGATTGAATATGAAGAATTTAGTAGCACTGCCTAAAGTTATTGACGATGAACAATTAGTGACAACTTACTGACACTTGCAAAGAAATGTTCTAGAAAATGCACATGTTAAAATATTAGAGAATATGTGGCCTAAAGAATTTCAATATATGAATGCATAGCAAAATAACATACTTAATATCTAGTTGTAGGCCATAAAATTAATTGTGCATAGGATGGCCAATATTGTATATGAGAAATAGGAACTATTGTCAATTCATGAAGACTTAGGGTTTGAACCATGCAAACAACGACACTGCAAACTCTCTTACAAAAAATAAGGAAAATGCCTTTGGCTCAATAACATTTCATAGGGATGTAGGACTGAATCACTTTGAAGTTAACATGGACATCTCTCTTAACAATACAAGCACAAAAAAGGTAGAGTGTTGAATTACTTGGCACAATGATGCCATGAAAATGAATAATCTATGGCTAGAATCCATGTTTCACAATGTATATGCACACACAATTTTTTTTTCTAGATATTAAGTTTCCTTTATCAAATAGTGGAATGTATTAAGGAATCATCATTGACGAGTCTAAATTTTAGTAGCAACTTTGGAAATGGAAGAGAAACTAGAAGAAACATTAACACTTAAAAATATGAGGTAATATTGTTGGCATTCTCACATTCCACTTTTGGTATATGCGCAATGGCTGCATGATTTATAGAAGTGTATAAGAAATTTTTCCTTGGACATGGGAACTGTGATTGATAGGAAAAACATAGCCTATTAGAATTAACAGGAAAATATTAGAATCATCACTTACTGAAAAACGTACACGCATTGTCATATAGGTGAGAAAGGATAAAATTACTGTGGATTGTCAGATACATATGAATACATTATCTGACTAAAAATTATTATTATAAACTTCATGACTTGAAAATTTGATATATTTGGGAATCGTTTTTCCTCTTGTTCTATTGCAGTTAAGAGCATCGTAACAAATGCATTATTCTTAGTTTCATATTGAAGAATTGGTATGAGAGTTTCTTCTAAAGCATGGTCTTGCATATTTAGCAACTGACTCCATGCATGGATATTAAACTGCCTAGATGGGAAAAACATAGAACTCTCCCTTTTAGCGTAAATAAAAAATTACCAAATGAATTTCAATAAAAAAGGGGTGAAGGTCATATATCCTTTACATAATATTATGTCCAAATGAATATTCCATACATATTCAATATTGATAATGTTAAATGAGACACCTTATTAAAATGATGCTCCAATTCTAAAGGGGAAATATTTATAGCACATTGAGCTTCCATCAATAACACATGCTAGATATCAGACAAGGACATATGTAGATAAGTAATTTGTGTTGAAGCCTTCTCCACATATATTTTAAAGTCACCAAGTACAACACTTGCATTGTAAAAACATAATAATGTTGTCTTGTTTGATATAGTGAATAATAAAAGTTGTACAAAGTTAACAAGAGGAAATATTTTTTATGACATAAACTTGATCTTTGTTCTATCTCCCTTATTGTGTCTTTCCGTAGACATCCAAAACATCCACTTGTAAAAGTCTAAACTCTTTGATGAATTTATTCTAAACTAATTTAGTCTTCGACAAACATAAATACTTGAGCATGAGTTAAGGATAATCACTTTTCACAAAATCAAACTATTTATGATCATTCAAGAAAGGGAAATGACTATTTCCAGGATAGAAGCAAATGCAACCTTAACATTCAAAACATCCTTCTCGATCATGTGTTCACTTCTCGTTTGTTGTAAGAACATCCCAATGCATGATCAATCTTCATGTTTATATTTGAAATGCTAAGTTTTGGAGAGAAGCACTCAAACAAATGTTGGCATTAAGACACAGGTTTGGCACTATGGTACATAGGTTGTCCTTGATGGCAACTCACTCAAATGTCAGATCAATAGTTCAGGCTATCAGAATGAAAGAAAATGAGCTATACGCAGGTTCCTCTTAGCAAAGTTGTGTATATACACGGGATCACCGATCAAAATGCGTGTATATGTATACACGCACTTTCATGGAGAGAAAAGCGAATACATTTGGGAAAGTTTATGTTTGGTCCATGGTATTTAGTCCAACGTATTTGAACCTATGGTTTTGGTCCTTGGTATTGCATACAAAGTATTGAACCCTGGTATTAGGTCCCTAGTATTGGTTTTCAATGGTTTTGGACCATGGTTAAGAAAGGCCTAAGACTATAAAAAGGGAAGGAGATCATTTGGCAAAGGTATCAATTCAAGCATTGAATATTTGAAGAAGAGCAAGATCAAGAACACTGTGATTGGTTATGGTGCATTGCTAAATCTGATCCAAGAAGGAACCTGAGTGCTAAAAGATGGATAAGTTCTATTGATGAATCAAGACCTTAAGGCTTAAATGGTAGTATCATTGTATGGTTTTTGATCTGTTATATTTGGCGAATGATTAGGTCTCTAAATCTGATAAACTGGGTATATTTGATGTCTGAAACTTGAAAAGAGAAAAATTGCCTTGTATAGATCTGTACGCAGGTTCCGCACATCAGAGGCGCATATACACGCAGGTTTAGCGAAGCAATACAACATATACGCTGGTTGGCATAGATATAGTTGCATATGTACATAGGTTTCTGCATAGTGAAGTAGCGTACGTTTCATGAAATTTGCTTTAGCTGCTTCTATTTATTACTGTAGTGTTCTGGGTTCAGAATTGGTGTCTAGTTACTGTTATTTTTTTCTGGTTACGACATTCTGAGAAGTGTTTGGTTGATTCTATATTGGGTTGTACAAAGGAGATTGAATGTTGTAGATATACTTGATGTATGATTGATGTTATTCATGGATTCAGTCTGAAAATTTATGAAATGTGGTCCCTGGAAGAAAAGAGAAGGTTGTAGCCTTTTGTAGGTAGCAACCTGTGTACTAGTACCTCAGCTAGTATAAGAGCTAAAGGGGGTTGTAGCTCCCTTCCAGGTGAAGCTAGAGAATGAGAGAAGCTTGTAGCCTTCTGCAGGTAGCAGCCTGCGTATTGGTATAAGATTGCACCAGTACAAAAACATTGTAAAAATAAGTTTCTAATTAAAAGAAGATAGAGACAAATTGCAGCAGGTGGTTTTCACCCACATTGGGTTTCCACCTTATATCTTGTGTTCTTGCGTGTGACTGTCTGCACTATTTCTCTGTTCCTGATTGATATATGGTTCTGACACACAAATTTAAGATTAACATCTGAAAAATAATGAAATTACAAGTCTGTGAGTTATACGTTGTTTTATTTAACCCAAGTTGCGTATATACGCTGGTTTATCTAACTAAAGTAGCGTATACAAATCTAAATATGAATTGAAAAATAATTGACTTGATAATACTGATTCACACCCCCTCTCCAGTATTATTTCCAACAATTGGTATCAGAGCAGGTCCTTCAGAAGAAGAAGCTTGACCGCTTGAAGGAAGATCTATCATCATGAGCAACTACGAAAGAGAGGCATCCATCTGGCCACCAACTTTTGATGGGAGCAACTTCGTCTATTGGAAGGTAAGAACCACAGCCTATCTTCAATCTCTTGGCATAGAAGTTTGGGATATTGTGGAAACAGGATATACATTTCCATCAGCAACTTGACATATACGGCTGGTAAGAAGCAGTATGAAACAAATGCAAAGGCTGACAATACTCTATTAGGTAGTCTATCTCAAGCAGAATTTGTCAATGTTATGCAGCTCAAATTTGTAAAAGAAATATGGGACAAGATCGTTCTGAGCTATGAAGGAGATGAGAAGGTAAAATGAGCAAAAATACAAACTCTTAGAATTCAATATGAAAGTCTCATAATACACAATGATGAAAGTTTGGCTAACTATTTCCTACGTATAGATGAGATTGTAAATTGTATGAAAAACTTGGGTGAAGAAATAAAAGAAGTTGTTTTGGTTGAAAAGGTTCTAAGATCTTTGTCTTCTAAGTTTGATTCAAAAGTTTCTGCCATAGAAGAAAAACAAAATCTATAGAGTCTTACCATGTCTCAACTGCATGGAATTATAACTGCTTACGAAATGAGAAAAGGGGGACCATCAGATAGGAGAGAACCCGCATTCAAAGCCTCAGGAAAAGGAGATTACAATGAGTCAAGATATATGTTTGAAGAAGAAGAAGAATCAAACTTTGTCAAGAACCTTCAACGGGGAACTGTAAGATTCAGAGGTAAGCTACCTTTCAAATGCTATGTTTGTGGAAGAGTCGGTCACTATGCTGCAAAGTGTCCTCATAAAGATAAAGGTAAGGAACCAGTTAGATGGAACAGAAAACAGAATGTAAGTAAGAAGAGCTATTATACTCATGAAGATAGTGATGGACATTCAAATAGTGATGAAGATGAACAAGGCAATGATGATAGACTTTTGATGGCTTTTGAAGATAATGACTTCTTGGATGCTATAAATGAAGAAGGTATTGACGAAGAAATTTCTAAACTTAAAATCTGTTTAGAGGAAAAGAATATTTGATCAAGAATGAACAAATATTACCAAGTAAATCGAGGCAAATCTACTTCAAGGATGAACAGAAGCTTCAATTGACCATAGGTAAATCATTCTGGCTCAAGAATGGATGTCAATGGAAACTACAGTCATTTTGTTGGTAGGTTTGATAATTGCAGGAATTTCTTCAATGGCCAATGTTTCTCTTGTCATAAACTTGGTCATAAAGCTGCTCAATGTGTTGCCTGCAAGACTATCATGACTAGGGATGCTCAAAAACAAAATAGTATGACTGGGATCATGAAAAGGACCTACAATAACTTTTCTACTCTTGAAAATGAAATAGAATGTTCTATTTGTAACAACTTCGGTCATGAAGATTCTGAATGCTGGAGTAGGTTTCGGCAAACAACTCAGAAGGAGCCAGCTTCATTGAGTCCCAAAACATGGAAAAAGAAAGAACTGCAACCAGAAAGATGTGGGATAGCCTTATATGTGGAAGGACAGGAAAGTCAATGGTACATTAACGGTGGATGCTCGAAACATATGGCAGGTGATAAAGAAAAACTTCAGTCATATACTGCCTTAGAAAGGGAAAAGAAGGTCTCATTTGGAAATGACACCCCTGCATTCATAAAAGGTAAAGGTTCTACTTGTTTGAAAAAGAAGGTCAAAGCTGGAAATGTTATGTATGTTGATGGCTTAAAGCATAATCTATTGAGTGTCAGTCAAATGTGCGATCAAGGAACTGAGGTAATATTTCCGTCAAATGGATGTATTGTTCGTGAGCTTGACACAGGAAAAACAGTGATCAAAGGCATAAGAACTCCAAATAATTTATACATATTCAAAGAAGGAGAACAACAATTCTATCTAAGTAAGAATGATGAACATTGGCTATGGCACAGAATATTGGGGCATCTTAGCTTCTCTCAGATAAGGAAAGCATGCAAATATCAGGCGGTTCGTGATCTCCTTGACATTAGAGTTCCAGACAATACAATATGCAAATAATGTTAGTTTGGTAAACAAACCAGAGCTAATTTCCCTGAAAAGGAAGGATCAGCTAGCAGGCCACTTGAACTTTTCCATACTGATGTATGTGGTCCAACTAGGAAAAGGTCACCTCGAGGAGAAGAATACTTTATATTGTTTATTGACGACTTTTCCAGGATGTGTTGGATAGGACTTATGAAGCATAAAGATGAAGCTTTCAAAAAGTTCAAATCATTCAAAGCCTTCGTGGAAAATGAATCAGATCGCAGAATCAAATGCCTCAGGTCAGATCGAGGAGGGGAATTTACCTCAGATGAATTTTTCGATTTTTGTGAAGAACATCGAATAAGAAGGGAATTTTTTGATGCAAGGACTCCTCAATAAAATGGAGTAGTGGAAAGGATGAACACAACGGTTCAACAAATGGCTCGTGCTATGTTGGATGAATCTAGAACTCCCGTAACCTTCTGGGGTGAAGCCGCATTTGCTGCAATTACTATTCTTAACAAGATAAACGTCAGAGTAAACAACATTCAGACTCCTCGTGAACTTTGGTATGGTAAGACACCCATGGTAAAATACTACAAAAGTTTTGGAAGCAAATGCTACATTAACAAGACTGATGAGTTTGAACCTAGAGCAGATGAAGGCATTCTACTTGGCTACTCTCCCCACAACAAATCATATAAGTGTTACAATAAAAGACTTGGAAAAATTGTTGAAAGTATTGATGTA
>APFE030177962.1:0-16471 GCA_000404065.3 Pinus taeda
GTTTTGCATCTCTTCTGACATCTGAATCCAACTTCTACTCCTTGTTGCCTAGTCTTCTCCCTCCAATGCTGCAAGTTTTCCCTTCCTACTAAGGGCATCTGCTAGCGCATTGTGTCTACCCGGTCTATACTCAATAGACATGTCGAACTCTGCCAAGAAGTCCTGCCAACGAGGTTGCTTCGCAGAAAGCTTCGGTTGTGATGCAAAATAACTCGCTGCAACATTTTCAGTATTGACAAAAAATGGATTCCCAATCAGGTAATGCCTCCATACATGAAGACAATGGATAATCGCAGTCATCTCCTTCTCATGAACCGGATACCTTCGCTCTCTATCCTGCAACTTCCGACTCTCATAGGCCACCGATACCCATCTGCTATGAACACTTCCTATGGCAAAATCTGAAGCCATCAGTGTTGCACCTCAACAGTTCTGTCCCGAAGTCAGGCAACTTCAGTATCGGCGCTGTTAACCATCCTTCTCTTCAAGTCATCAAATTCCTTTGACATTTCTCCATCCAACACCACCTCTTGTCTTCTTCATAGGTCTGTCAGTTCGCCGATTGTTACCTTGGAGTAACCTTCTACAACTTCCGTGGTGGTTTTGGTCATGCAAGAACACCTCATCTCATGGACTTCTCCAGTTTCAACCCAGTCCTCAATAGCCTTCACCCTGCTCGGCTCCATCCGTATGTACCCCTGACCAACAATATGCCCAAGGAACGAAATCTCGGTGTGAGCGAACACACACTTAGACTTCTTCAAGAACAACTCATTCTCCCTCAGTGCCTTGAAAACGATCGCCAAGTGCTTCTTATGATCCTCCATGTTGTCACTATAAACCACTATATCGTCCAAGTATACCACTACGAACGAGTCCAAGTATGGTCGTAGAACATCATTCATCAAAGTGCCAAATGTCCCAGGAGCGTTGCACAACCCGAATGGCATAACAAGGAACTCAAAGCTACCATATCTTGTTACGATCGCGGTCTTCTTCTCGTCTCCTTCAGCAATCCGCACCTGATAGTACCCATGCCTCAAGTCCAGCTTGGAAAACATTCGGGCTTTCACAAGCTTGTCAAAGCAATCAACAGCCAATGGCAAAGGATACCTGTTTCTCACCGTCTGCTTGTTCAATGCACGGTAGTCACAGCACATCCCTAGCTCATTGGAATACTTCTTTCGCTGGAATAATACCGGAGCTCCATAAGGGGACCTTGAAGGTCTAATGAAACCTGCATCAGCTAACTCCTTTAGATGTCGTTTCAATTCCTCCAACTCAGGCCCTGATAAACGATAAGGTCTTTTTTCCAGGGGTTCCTTCCCTGGTTCAAGCTCAATGCTATGGTCCACTGCACGCCTTGGTGGAAGCTTCTTCGGTAGCTCATTAGGCATCAAATCTGCATACTTGGCAAGCACATCAGAAATCTCAGCTCGAACAGGCATCCCCACTCCATCACCTTCGACTCCCTTGAACATCACCGCATATGTCTCCATATCTGACTCCTTCATAGCCTTCTCCAAACTCAGTGCAGAAACATGCTGCACCTTGACTTCCATCCTTTGCTTATGAGTGGAAAAAGTCCAAGTTCGTGTCTGTCCAACCAGCACCACCTCATCACAGAAGGGGACAACAATAGCCTTGTTTCCCTTCAAGAAATCTTGTCCAAGTATTACATCGAAGTCATTCATCTCCATCACCGTGAAGTAGAACTGACCCGTCTAGTCTTTTATTTGTACCGGCACTTCGTGTGCCAAACCCGCCACCTTAGCCTTAGAGTTCACTGCCTTGACCTCCATGTTCGATGGGAGGATTGTCAATCCGACCTCTCTAGCCAACCATTTCGTCATAAAGTTATGGGTGGCCCCTGTGTCCATAAGAGCTTGAGTGGTCTTTCCACAGACCATCAAGTCCACGAAATCCAGACTGTTCATCCATGATTTCTCCATAACCTATCCTTGCATACATATTCGTTCTCTTCGCTTATCATCAAGCATCTTCAACCCTGAATCAGCTCTGATACCACCTGTCATGCCCCCAACTCTTTTTTTCTTAAGTTGAGCGGGTGCGGCACCGCCTAAGCAACCGACCATTTCCATAGTTAAGCTACTTTACGAACTACGCCTTCATCAATTCATAAAAGCTTCACTTATTATTATAATGTGCGGAATCCATTATAAAAGCATGATAAACGATAACCAAGAACCATAAGAATATGCAAGAGAAACTTTCTTTTATTATATGGAAGAATTTTACAATGACCGGGAGTAACAACTCCACTCCACCGGCGTTCATAACCAAGGCGGGCACCCGCCCGTGCAAGAGCGCACGGCGGTCTGCCCATGCCTTAACCAAAATACAATATACAATATACAACTAAGTTCGTTGTCCACCGGGCGGGCGCGCCCGTGCACGACCCACGTCCAAACTCCAACCCTACTCCGTGTACAAATGTGGTGGGCGCGCGCCCGTGCGCTCCACCGCCCACACTACCACATGTGCTGCCAATTCATGTCGCCCGTCTCAGCGGGCACATCCTCAAGTGCGACCTGCGGTAATGCGTCCAACTCGCATTTCTTGTGTGCACAGTTAGAAGTGCGAAGAACTTGCGATGTTGTGTGATGCTCCAAATGAAACACGCACTTCATGTGCTTATACCCTTCGTTGGAGTGGGCAAGCGCTCGGACGACCCTCCATCCGTCCATCGTTCAACCCGGATGCCATCGCCCGATGTGTGGTCGGCTCGCCCATCGTGCAGGACCGCCCACCCGAAGCGCCCATCGTGTAAGGTTTGCCTACGGTCGGCTCGTTGGTTAGTTTGCCCAGCTCGCCATATAAACTCGCGACGCTCTCCTCATAACCGCGTGTTTTGTCCACCAAGCCTCCATATGTTGGAGCGCTCGCATAATACTTAGTCGCATTCTTTCGCGTGAGGGGCGCGCGCCCGTGCCAGAGCTGCGAGGCGTTACACTCTCGGTGATGTAGGTTGGTGTGAGCGATAAAATTTTTTAGTGTAACTTGCTTTTTTCATGGCTACCCTACACTTATAATTAAATCTAATTTGTGGAACCCTTAATTTAATTTATGAAAAATGTGGTTTTATATTAAACTATGGTTAAGGTTTTAAATCTTTTAAATTTGTTGTTGATGTCTTATAAATTTTTATGCTAAATTTTGGTTTTATATATATGTATGCTAAATTTTAGTTTTTATTTATATATATATATAGATATTAAATAATTTTGTTAGATTTAATTTTTTAGGAATATTGTATATTCTAATTTTTGAATGAATTTTTTATTAATATTGTTTAATTTATTTTTAAAATGATATTAAAATTTACATAATTAATAGGTTATTAAATTCTATATTATAATATATTAGTGATGTAATATTATGTATTTGTTTAATTTAAGTAATATAAACAAATGTTTAAAATGTTTAAATTTATCTAATATAAAATTATACTACTTTTATATTTAAATCTAAATTATAAAATTAAATTCTAACGCAAATGTCAACTACAACATCTATATACATAAATTTCTATAAACTTATATAGGATTTAATTAAAATATGATAATGTATAATAAAAAAATGATTGAATTATATAATATAAAATAACATTGCTTTTATATATAAATACATATTATAAAATAAAATTGTAAGTAAATATTTTTTAACATTGATTTTGAATACACTTTTTATTAATTGTCTCAATTACAATATGTATATAGATAAACTCTTATAAATTTAACACTGTATAGTAGGGTGCAGTAGGTTAGACTAGAATAGGCTAGGCTAGGCTAGGCTAGCTTAGCCTAGGCTAGGGTGGACTAGGTTAGAGTAGAATTAGATAGGCTATAGTAGAATAAGATAGGCTAGAGTAGAATGGGCTAGGCTAAGCTAGAGCAGGCTAGGTTAGGCTAGAGTAGACTAGGTTAGATTAGGCTATTATAGAGTAGGCTAGGCTAGATTAGGCTAGGCTAGGCTAGGGTAGAGTAGGCTAGGCTAGTCTACAGTAGGCTAGGCTAGAGTAGGCTACTTTAGGCTAGAGTAGGATAGTAGGTTAGACTGGGCTGTGCTAAGCTAGGCTAGAGTAGGCTAGGCTAGAGGAGAGAAAGCTAGGCTAGGATAGGTTAGAGAAGAGTAAACTAGGCCTAAGTTAGATTAGGAAAGGATAGCTTAGGCTAGGCTAGACTGGGCTAGGCTACGGTAGAGTAGGCTAGGCTAAGCTAAGCTAGAGTAGATTAGGCTATAGTGGCATAGTAGGTTAGAGTAGGCTAAGCTAAGCTAGGGTAGAGTAGGCTAGGCTAGGCTAGAATAGGGTAGGTTAGAGTAGAGTAAGAATAGAGTAGGCTAGGCTAGGCTAAGCCAGCCTAGAGTAGGCTAAGCTAGAGTAGAGTAGAGTAGAGTATGTTAGAGTATGGAAGGCTAGATTAAAGTAGGCTAGGCTAGGTAAGATAGGATAGAGTAGGTTACGATAGAGTAGAGTAGAGTAGAGTAGGGTAGGGTAGAGTAGGACATGCTAGGCTAGAGTAGAGTAGGCTAGGTCAGGGTAGAGTAGGCTAGGAAAGGATAGGTTAGGATAGAGTGGGCTAGGATAGGCTAGAGGACATTAGAGTAGGCTAGGATAAGCTAGGCTAGGCTAGAGTAGGCTAGGCTAGACTAGAGTAGGATAGTAGGTTAGAGTAGGCTAAGTTAAGCTAGGATAGAGTAGGCTAAGCTAAGCTAGGCTAGAGTAGGCTTGGATAGGCTAGAGTATGCTAGAGTAAGCTAGGATAGGGTAGGTTAGAGAAGAGTAGGGTAGGCTAGGTTAGGCTAGGCTAGGCTAGAGTAGGGTAGGCTAAATTAGAGGAAGGATAGAGTAGGCTAGGCTAGGCTAGAGTAGGCTGTGTAGGCTAAGCTAAGCTAGGCTAGAGTAGGCTAAGTTAAGCTATGCTAGAGTAGGCTTGGCTAGGCTAGAGTTGACTAGGATAGGCTAGAGAAAGCTAGGCTAGGGTAGGTTAGAGAAGTGTAGGGTAGGCTAGGTTAGGCTAGGCTAGGCTAGAGTAGGGTAGGCTAAAGTAGAGTAAGGATAGAGTAGGCTAGACTAGGCTAGAGTAGGCTAAGCTAGAGTATAGTAAAGTAGAATATGCTAGGGTAGAGTAGTGTAGGCTAGGCTAGGTTAGAGTATGATAGAGTAGGTAATGCTAGGCTAGAGTAGAGTAAAGTAGGTTAGGGTAGAGTAGGACAGGCTAGGCTAGAGTAGAGTAAGCTAGGTTAGTGTAGGCTAGGCTAGGCTAGGATAGGCTAGGCTAGGATATGATAGAGAATGGGACGATAGGTTAGGCTAGAGTAGAGTAGAGTAGGCTAGGGTAGAGTAGGCTAGGTTAGGCTAGGCTAGGCAAAAGTAGTCTAGGTTAGGCTAGGCTAGAGTAGGCTAGAGTAGGCTAGAGTAGAGTTGAGTACACTGGGTTAGAGTAGAGTTGGTTGGAGTAACCTAGGAGAGGATATGATAGGTTAGGCTAGGTTAGCCTAGAGTAGAGTAGAGTAGGCTAGGATAAAGTATGCTAGCCTAGAGTAGGCTAGGTTAGGCTATGCTAGGATAGGCTAGAATATGCTAGACTAGGCTAGGATAAGATAGAGTAGGCTACACTAGGTTAGGGTAGGCTAAAGTAGGCTACGCTACGCTAGAGTAGCCTAATAAGCCACAGTAGAGTAGGCTAAGTTAAGCTAGGCTAGAATAGGTTAGACTATAATAGGCTAGGATAGAGTATGTTAGGATTCAGTAAGCTGAGCTAAGCTAGGGTGGAGTAGGCTAGGCTAGACTAGAGAAATCTAGGCTAGCCTAGAGTAGAGCATGCTAGGCTAGGCTAGAGTAGAGTAGGTTAGGATAGGCTAGAGTAGGATAGGCTACACTAGAGTAGATAGGCTACACTAGAGTAGATAGGCTACACTAGAGTAGACTAGGCTAGGCTAGAGTAGAGTAGGCCAGAGTAGGCTATGCTAGGCTAGAGTAGGATAAATTAGGCTAGGCTAGGTTAGAGTATCCTAGAGTATGCTAAGATAAGAGTAGATTAGGCTAGGCTAGAGTAGAGTAGGCTAGAGTAGGCTAGGCTAGGCTAGAGTAGGATAAATTAGGCTAGGCTAGGTTAGAGTATCCTAGAGTATGCTAACATAAGAGTAGATTAGGCTAGGCTAGGCTAGAGTAGGGTAGAGTAATATTGGCTAGAGTAGACTAGGCTGGGCTAGAGTAGGCTAGGCTAGGAAAGGCTATATTAAGGCTAGAGTATGCTAGAGTAGGCTAGGTTATAGTAAAGTAGGCTAAGGTAGAGTAGAGTAAGCTAGGCTAGGTTAGGATATGCTAGACTAGGCTATAGTAAGCTAGGCAATGCTAGAGTAGAGTAAGGCTAGAGTAGGCTAGAGTAGAGTAGAGTAGGGTAGGCGAGAGTAGAGTAGATAAGAGTGGGCTAAAGTATGCTAGGCTAGGCTAGAACATGCTATGCTAGGCTAGAGTAAGGCTAGAGTAGGCTAAGCTAGGTTAGAGTAGGCTATGCTGGGCTAGAGTAGAGTAGAGTAGGCTAGAGGAGGCTAGGCTAGAGTAGAGTAGGTTAGGCTACTCTAGGATAGGATAGGCTAAAATAGGGTAGGTTAGAGTAGAGTAGAATCGGCTAGGCTAGGCTAGTTTAGGCTACAATAGGTTAGGCAAGGATAGAGTATAGTAGGCTAGGATAGGCTAGACTAGGATAGGGTAGGCTAAGCTAGGATAGGGTAAGATATAGTAGGCTAGGCTAGTTTAGAGTAGCCTAATAGGTGAGAGTAAGTAGGCTAAGCTAGGCTATGCTAGAGTAGGTTAGACTAGAATAAGATAGGCTAGAGTACGCTGGGATAGTAATCCAAGCCAAGATGTAGGAGAATAGAGTAGGCTAGGCTAGAGTAGGTTAGATTAGAATAGGATAGACTAGACTAGGGCCTAGGGTAGAGTAGATAGACTAGGCTAGGCTAGGCTTGGTTAGAGTAAGCTAGGGATAGGCTAGGCTGGGCTTGGTTAGAGTAAGCTAGGGATAGGCTAGGCTATAATAGGATAGAGTAGGTTAGGGTAGGATGGAATATAATAGAGTAGGTTAAGCGAGGGTAGGCTAGGGTAGGCTAAAGTAGGTTGAAGTAGGCTTGGCTATGCTAGGGTAGCTTAGTAAGCTAGAGTAGAGTAGGGTAAGCTAGGATAGGCTAGAGTAGGTTAGACAAGAATAGGGTAGGGTAGGGTAGGTTAAGCTAGAGTAGGATAGAGTAGGATGAACTAGGCTAGAGTAGATTAGAGTAGAATAGAAAACGCTAGGCTAGGCTAGAGTAGAGTATAGTATGCTAGGCCAAGCTAGGGTAAAGTAGGCTAGGCTAGATAAGAGTAGAGTAGGTTATTGTAGAGTAGGTGAGGTTGGAGTAGCATAGGTTAGGTGAGGCTAGAGTAGGATAGGATAGGCTAAAGTAGAGTAGGCTAGGATAGGCTAGGCTACGCTTGGATAGTGTAGAATAGGCTAGGCTAGGCTAGGCTAGGCTAGGCTAGGCTAGACAAGGCTAGAGTAGAGTAGCCTAGGATATGGTAGACTAGGATATGATATGGTAGAGTAGGCTATGGTAAACTAGGCTAAGGTAGGCTAAAGTAGGCCAGGCTATGTCAGAGTAGCCTAGTAGGCTAGAGTAGAGTAGGCTAAGCTAGGCAAGGCTATGCTAGGTCAGAGTCGCCTAGTAGGGTAAAGTAGAGTAGGCTAAGCTAGGCTAGGCTAGGCTAGAGCAGGTTAGACTAGAATAGGCTAGGCTAGAGTACGTTAGGCTAGAGTGAGCTAAGCTAGGCTAAAGTAGGATAGAATAGGCCCTAGGATAGAGTATGTTAGAGTAGAATAGGAAATACTAGAGTAGGCTAGGCTAGTGTATGCTAGAGTAGATATGTTATTCTTGGTTATTCTAGGCTAGGTAGAGTAGGCTAAGGAGAGGCTAGGTTACAATGGGATAGAGTAGGTTAAGATATGCTAGGTTAGGATAGGTTGTGATAGAGTAGGTTTTGGTAGGCTAGGCTAAAGTAGGTTAAAGTAGGTTTAACTAGGCTAGAGTAGAGTAGGCTAAGTAAGCTAGGCTATGCTAGAGTAGGTTAGACTATAATAGGCTATGCTAGAGTAGGCTAAACTCGAGTAGCATATAGTAGGTTAGGATAGGCTAGAGTAGGTTAGAGTAAATAAAATGTCCCTATGTGTCTCCTCAATCTCGGGAAGATTAGCTCTCCTTCCTTATTCAATTTCTTACCATTCAATGAATTCAGAGATATTTGTATTTAAATCATTAAATTCAGTTCTCTAGTCAATCACCTTATCTATTAACATTATAATCACTGGTGATCAGATAAGGAGTGACATGCAACATTCTTTGGAAAAAATAGATCTTGTTGTTTTGATAGAAGGGAATTTAGCTCTAGTGCCTCTTTGATGAATTCATAGACACTAGGGACATCTCTATATTTTTCCATGGCTTCTTGCACTTGTTGGATTTGTATGTTCTTCACAAAGATGTTTGATTCATGGCTTATCTTTAATACCTCCATATTTTGTTGCAATTGGGCTAGTTGTTTAACAGCTTGCTTGTTCACACTTTTCTTCCCAATTCCAATATGTTGCTCGAGTTGCACTATCTTTTCTTCCCTTTCCCTTAACAAAATTGATACCTCAGGGGATTTATCCATGGCGGAAGTTGCATATGCTCCTGTAAAGTACAACAGCCTTGTCAAAGTTTTAGCATGATTGGAAGGACTATCCTTCTAAACTATGTACATCTGCTCATTCCCTGCTGGGATCTCAGGTGTTTCCACCCTCCTTCTCTTCCTCTGCCTTCTTACTATAGCCTTATGTAGTGGGTTGTAGAACACATATAAAGGAGGAATTTCAGTTACCTTTAGGATAATTTCCAATGTCGGTAATGCAAGAATGATTTATGTATGTTGTGAACATTCCCCTTTCTCATCCATTGACTTAGACTCTATAGTTTTCTGAGTTTGTAGAGGAGTGTGATATTTTGTGATTTCCTAGGCATCTGTTGTCTTAGGAGTATATTGTAGCCTTTTATTAAATTGGTCCCATTATTGCTCCAAATTGTTGCTTTTGACTTCGGGACCAGTATAATTAGTTAGGTCACTTATGACGTGTTTTTCGATAGACCTTATGCTGGGTTCCACTGTATTCTCTATGTCCTACACTTTCCCTATATCCTATGCTTTCCCTATATCCACTTGAGACTCTATGCGAGAATTTGGTCCCTCATTCCTGATAGTTACATTGGGAGTAGGTTTCTCCTCAGCCCTTAACAAATGCAATGGAATCGTTTCGAGCCTTTGACTTCTGAGTTCATGAAACTTCTTAAAATCATCATGACTCAAATTGTCCTTTGCCCATTCCAATTCTTGTTTGAATGATTGAGCTAATTCTCAAAGATCCTAATAATCATTAGCCTCATAGTTAAAGGGATTAATCTTTAATGCAGTAATATTATGTGCTATTTTGTTTGGATCAAATTGCCTCTGTATGGAGCATGAGGCTCTCTAGGCTTAGTGATTCCTTGGTTGCATGGTTGAAATTTTCTAATGAAAAAGAACAAAATTGAATGGGAAAGGATGGCCATAATGACTTTTTGTTATCTTTTATCGTCTTGGTTAGGTCTTTTCCCATAGCCTAGTGAGATATTTCTCTTACTATTGTCTTGTCGGAGACATACAAAGGGAACACATCCGCGTTCCCTGTAATACCAAAAGATCTGATATATGTAAGCCATTCTTTAGCAAAATACTTACCTACTACGAGAAGGTCTATAGTGGCTTCTTTAGAAACCATGGGGACTTTCTCATTGAAAATAAATTGATGCAACTGTAAAATGAGACCATGACATATTTTATAAAAATTGGGTATATAATGGGATTCCCAAATCTATTTGTGGTTGAGATGAATGGGTTAGGGGTCTTGCAATGTCCATTTTCAACCCATGATTGGAAATTTAGTATAGAAATAGATGACATCCATGATATAGTCACTGAAATAAAATGGAGGAAGGTTCTCTGTGGAGGTGGATCTCTTTTGATGGTACTCAGAAATAGCAGTACCTAGGTTATCAGATAGGATAGTGGGCCAATTCATTATATGGGAATTGACAGAAGCATTAATTAAAGGAATCCATTCTACGGAAAACTTGCTATCATTAGGTAATCCATATAACCTACATAACATAGAAGCTGCATAGTTACAGGGGTTTTCCAAATAATCTACGAGATACATACTCGTTTTATCATATTTGAATTTTTTCTCTAGGACCCTCCAACCGTGGATCATCTTGAAAGGTCCTTCAATTTTCTTCGCGAAGTTGGCTACGTATGTTTTATCATATATTTCTTGAGGGTGAGGTAGATGATACATTTTCTTCAGGTCTTCATCTTTGAAGGACCCCATTAGCTCCATCTTCGATTTCATGAATTACGTGTCTTCAATTTTGGGAGGGAAGGAGTAAGCAACATCTTTGGATTGGACCCCCACCAGTTTTATTGGGTCATTTTTTGCCTCTATGATAGTAATTTTAGGAGGCTTATCTTCAAGTCTGTTGTACATGACTTCCCATGGTGTCACTCCTCATCAGCGAATATAGGCGACATCTCTGATATAATAGACTCTGTAATTCTCTACTTCTTCTGCTTTTGCATTACCTTTCGCAATGACATTTCTCTTGAGGCTTGCTTGAAATGAAAGAGATATATTAGCACACACAATGGAGGGCAATTAAGGAAGAGAGTTCTTTGAAATGACTTTGAATCGTGGGAAGATTTTACATGAGATTTCAGTGTTAACTAGCAATAACTTGAAAACATCAATTCCTCTCCTTGAGGAATTAATTACTCTATCAAACTACTCATTATTACATTAAATCTCAGTAACTTCTCCATGCTTCACACTTTATTTGCGCATCAAAACTTTCAAACTTTGCCATATAACGTTATTCGAAGTTAATGAGAAATGTGATTACAAGAATCGCAATATCACATTTCGCAAATTCTTAAGGGTTGACACAATGGCATGCTCCATCAATTTGTGATTTACGAAGTGTGATCGTGTGTTATTAAAGTGTGGTGATCAAAAAACCATAGTGGGGACCTCATCACATATTGCATTTCGGGATTTTCGATGGAATGTTAACAATTGTTACATGGAAAACTTTGAGATGCAATTTGTGATAAGAGATTCAAGCATGAGTTCCTTTTTTAAGGTTTTTAAGGCAAATTTGTAGAGTTTGCATTTATTTATATGTCAAATATTAATTACTATTACTTGTATAAATGGGGGGTGGGGGGGTTGTTACATAGTACAACACCAGCCTAGAGGGATTTTGAATAGATGTTTATTGCGTGTACTTTTAAGGCACTCCTTGATGTTAAGGTCATTATTTAAAAACCCATGTGTAGTCCCACCTACCTAGGAAAAAAAAACTCTCCCATATGAAAGGTTTATGATTTATATCAATCATTGATCAAACACCTAGGATTATGATGGGATATTTTGGAGTTTTGTTCAGAATAATATATTTCAACAATGTGAATCAATTCTATTAAAACAAGTGAAGGGGGGTGATAGGGCGTACATCATAAAAAATTCATTCAATACCTTCTTTTTGTGTGGACTCTTTCTTCTCTCTCTATGTTGATCAAATACACTATGATTTCACCATGGTTTAATATGTTTGTTGTTAAGAGTGTAAAAGAAGGTATTTTATTTTCTAAGAGTATAAATGGATAAGGTTTTCACCATTGGACATAAATTTTCTTTCTCTATTCAATGTTTTTTGCATTGTGCCATTTATTTTAATTCAACTATGAGATTACTAATGACATTGTACATGTGGTCCTTTTCTCATTGTAATACTTTTCACATGTAAGGTCACATGATATTTTTATGTTAAGAAGGGTGTATCTCTAAGCTATAGCACAAGTAATCTTCAAACAAGTATCATAAGGATTTCTACTTCTAATGATGGTTAATAGTTAATGAAGCCAAAGTTTCAATGAACTTTTAAATTTTACATGCATGCTTTTGAATGAGAATAATTTGAAATGATACTCATTAATGGGTGTGCCATATCAGGTTCTAATAATAGTTTTGTCTTGGGGACAAAATTCCCTTGTGGGATTGTTGAGAGAACCATAATCTTTGGCTTCTTGCAATGATGGGGGAAATCTTGTAATTTCAATTCATACAAGTAGGCTTCATTTTTTTACTCAAACTCAAACCATACATATGTCAAAACCATTAGTTATTGGTTTTACCAAGAATTCAAGCCACGGTATCAAGATATTCTAGCTCTATTACATGTTTATGCATAAACTAACAATGGAAGAAACATAACTATTTTAAAAGCTAGGATTACTTTTGATTTGGCAATTGAATGGAACTTAATTTTATAATAACTAGATAGCTAACCTAATTTACATAATGAATACTATATTAAGGGAATTCAAAATGAAAATGCAATCAATTAGGAAGCTTCTTGGTTGGGTTGATAGTTTCTCGACATGGACAAGACAACATTAATATTAATATTGTTTGTGAATAGAAATAGGATAAAAAATCATATATCTTATTTATCAATAAATCTAAATAAAATCCAAAATATTAAGATCTAACATTATGAGAAAAATATTTTATGCATAACTCAATATGGTCAACCTATTCCCATTGTTATACAAATCTTAAAACTAGAATTAAATGTTGACAATAAGAGAGAATGTGCGCAGCTTTTAAATTAACATATTTAACTAAGAAAACAATATCAATTACTAGTGATGAAAACCTATTATTATTAGTTATATAGTCATGTCACTTTACTCATTTTGGATCTCCACCTCCTCAAGATAGAAGGACAAAATTTCTTTTTGATTTTATAATAAGTAATTAACTTTCTAGCCATAATAAATCATCCTATAGCATTGAGAACCATCATTCATTGTTGAAAGTAGTTAATAACTCATATTATAATTTCTCAATACCCGTATGAATACAATATTGTATATTAGATACAATATCAAATCAAATAACAACACCACAAGAATAAATGGCATACACTTTGTCATATTTTTTCTCTTCACAATCTACTTCTATATCATTAAAGTTTTTAAATCTTCCTTGCGTATTGACTTCTCTACATTATAAATATATTTAATATGTTTTTCATGGATTTGAAGAAAAGCTTTCTGGATGGCTTCCACTTACACTCATATTATGCAAATGCTGGATTTATTTTCACACACCTAAATGATATTCCCTTGATTGTTATGAGCATGAATTTCTTCATAGGTTGACGGGTATCTTCCATGGATACACCTTCATATTAATATTTAGGATGAAGAGTTGAGAATATTATTACATCCTATCATATATTCATTAAAGCATTACGTTTCAAGGGTTCCTTCACATCGTTGTTATCCTCATTAAATGAATATTCAAAATGATCATAAATTCATATCCATATAAATGAAAATTACATAGAATATGAATATATATATATATTTTTTTTTTTTATTTTTTATTTTTTTATGTTTTATTTTTTTACAGCCCTTAAGAAAAACATCCCATTTAAATGATTACTCATACAATATCCATTTTCCACGATACCATTGGATAATGTATTTTAACTACTGATATATACCATAACTTTACTTTGGATGAGTAATAGAATTATTACAATAAAATTATTATTTGGCATCATATCTATTAGATTTGAAACTAAATTTCCCTTACATTAAATTACTAATCATGTAACAATTACTTGTTTCATTGATGCTCATGTAACAACTGAAAAACCGAAATCATGAATCGAAATTAAAAGAAAGAAAAACATGATTGTTTTATGCCAGCCTTTTTAAAAAGACCACCTCTCCCATTTCTGGAAGAGACAGATTTGCCTCTGAAACCGTTATTCAAAAAAGGAGGCCAATATATTCGTTGAGAGAAACCCTACATATATGTATCGAACGTCGCAAAAATTTCCCATTTACTTCTTCCTTGTCATGAACCTCTGCTCTCGTCGGATGTGTCTGTGTTGTCCGATCTCGTATGTTTATGCATGTCTTATGGGTCTGGTATATGTACTTGGGCATCTCAGTCTGTGTGCTTGTGCGTATGCCTGTAACATGTCTGTCATGTAAGTGAGTATGTGCAAACTCAATCATGTTATATAAGGAGGCAATTGGATCATCCACTACTGTGCAAATAACTTCCTAGCTTCAGAGGAAAGGCGGTTAAGTTCTCTGGGTCTTTTAATTTCAGGTATATATTATATTGATTCATTTGTGCTCTGTTTCTCTCTACTTCGATAGATGCAGTAGTTTTCATTTCAGCCATTGCAATGTAGTAGGGAATTCCTTTTATTTCCTTGAAAATTATTGAGAGGACCGGTTCCATTATTTTATGTTGTATTGTTGCGATGGATAGGAACCTCCCATTGAAGAGTCGGTGACGCTCCTCTTACATTCCTCTAATCTCTGCTGTCAATTCCAGTGATCCCATTCATTTCCATTTTTTTTTGTTAATTTCTTGTGCCCTATAATGACAGAAACCGAGGTTTCCTCAGCTGAAACCAAACCAAGAACAGGGTATATTCTTTGAAGTTTTCAGTGTATTTTCAGTTGGTTTTTTAGCCACATCATCATTCCATCCACTTGTGTACCCTGATGTGGTTTAATGTAATTCCTTTGTAGTTTAGTTTCATGTAATTCCTCTGTTGTTTAGTTTCATTTAGTTTCTTATGTTTGCGTATAACAAATGGAATTTATTTTATTTCCTTGAAAATTACTAAATGGAATTGTTTTCTGTTGTATAATTATGATGGACAGGAACCTCCCATTGAAGAGCCTGCTATGGTTTACTCACTACTCCTCCTCAATAATTCGCAGGGGTTCAATTACAGGTACATTTCCTCTAATCTCTGAAATCCTAGTACTGTTAATTCAGTTTTCTTTATGTTAATTTTTGCAGCCCTGTAATGACTGAAATCAAGACTTCTATGATTTTTCTTTCTCTTAATTTTTTGAAATTTTTCTTTCTCTTAATTTTCTGAAATTATTTTCTATTAGTTGTCAATCCCGCAAATAACTAATTTTCTGAGATAATTAAGAAATTATTTTATATTAGTTATCAATCCCGCCAATAACTAATTTTCTGACATAATTAATTTTCCGAGAGTATTTTCTATTGGTTATTAAATTATCCCGTGCTTCCATTCTTTGCGTAATTTCTCCGCTCATAACTATAGTTCCTGCTCATCCAATCACTATTCCATTCTATTCCGATTATTCCATCCATGCATGTCGCGCTTATTAAACCATTGTAGTTTCCCCATTAATTGAAATTGGTGTATTTTCATTTGCAGGTACATTTAAACCTTCCAATGTGTTCAATATTTTGTTTCTCCGTGACTTCAATTTTTTGTGGTGTAGATGTAATTCCTCGATAGTTTATCTTTATTTAAATTAGGTGCAGTTTCATGTCAGTTATAAAAAACAGTTGCCATAAGCTTGGCCCTCGAAATCCATTTTTCATGGCTGCCCTTCTCTTATAGTTTTCTCGGACGATGTGGTTTATAATAAATTGCTTCAAGACTTTGCTGCGCTTACACATCTTCTAAATATGTTCTTCATTAATACCTCATAAATTTGTATATTAGGTTTTTTTTTAAATATTTTATTATTATAATTATTAATATATATAATTTATTTTAAATAGTTATTTGGTATTGCTTAATGCTTTTATTAATATTAATTGAATGGATAGGTTTGATTATTTTGTCGTTGTTATGTTTTACTCAATGTTCCGGTATATTTCTTTTGATCTTTGTTTTCGAAGCAAAATCTAGTCTTTTCATTTTAGTTTTGTTTTCAATCTTCTCTATTAATTTTCTTCCTGTGATTTTTTTTTGAATTTTCTAAAAGCATTTTCTATTGATTATCAATCCATCGGATTGTTATGGTTCAGATTATCCCATCCATCCTTTCTTTGCTTAGTTTCTCCTTTCATTACTTAGTTTCTCTTCTCATTACTTAGTTCCTACTCATTTAATAAATATTGATCTGATACTTCTATACCTGTCGCGCTTCTTATATCACCGTAGTTTCTTCATTAATTGTTCTAGTTTCATGTGCATGTAAGTTTATACCTTCTAGTGTCTTTAACTTTCATTTCTCTAGTTTCCATGTAATTCTTTTGTAGTTTGGTGTGAGTGATAAAAATTGTTAGTGTAACTCGTGTTTTTCATGGCTACCCTGATCTTATAATTAAATCTAATTTCTGGAACCCTTAATTTAATTTTTGAAACAATGTGGTTTTATATTAAATTATTGTTAAGCTTTTAGATCTTCTAAATTTGTTGTTCATGTCTTATAAATTTGTATGCTAAATTTTGGTTTATATATATATAT
>APFE030177972.1:0-35130 GCA_000404065.3 Pinus taeda
CGCACCTGAAACCCTTCTGTGCCTGCGTACGGGCGCACCTGAAACCCTTCGTTCCTGCGTATGTACGCACTTTTCTCTCACTGTACCTGCCTACCTTCGGGCATAGATGATTTCAAGACTTCAAAAAGAACCCAGACAGTCAGATCTACAGATCTGAACATGCGCCGAAGAGATCTTAGTCTATTAGTAGATTCACCTTATTTAAATCTAGACCAGATCTTGCCTTAATAAGATATTCAACCAAAAACATGCTTAAGCCAAATGATCTCCTTTTCTTTATATAGGCAAGCTCTTCCTCAAATCAAGGATCATGGGGCTCAATAATAATAATAAAATAAACAATACCACAGGCCAAAACCATGATAATCCAATACCGTTGGCTAAATACCATGAGAAACCCCACGTGTGGGTGCTTAACTGCCTTGAAGTGTGTGCACTGGGGGTACGCACCCAATGAATGGGTATCCTGTGGGTATGTACGCACTTTATATGAGACATGCCTACGTGTACACACCTTTTGAACAGTGTGCCTGCGTACTCCTTATTTTCTTCAATATTTGAGAGCTGTTCATCAATGTTTGCTATTGACCTGTTGTATAGTGATCCATCACCTGTATGGGTTGCCATCAAGGACAACACTTTAGCCATAATGCCAACAAATAAGATGTTGGAATTATGATACATATGTTGTACTTGATGGCAACCCACTCGTCTCAGACGATAAATTATAGTGCAGCAAAGTTATTTTCTTTTTCACGGACTTTCATGCAGAGAAACATTCACGCACTTTCATGCAGAGAAAAGTTCCTTTCACGCAGAGAAAAGTTCATGCACTTTGATGTAGAGAAAAGTTCCTTTCATGAAGAGAAAAGTTCATGCACTTTCATGCAGAGAAAAATTCCTTTCATGCAGAGAAAAGTTCACGCACTTTCATGGGAAATCTTATGGTTGGTTCATCGTATTAGTCCGACAGTTTTTGATCCTATGGTTTTGGTCCGTGGTATTGCATCCAAAAGTGTTGATCCCAAGTATTGGTCCATGGTATTGAATTTTTATCATTTTTGGTCTGTGGTATTGTGAAAGGCCTAAGGCTATAAAAGAGGAAGGAGATCATTTAGCAAGGCATCTTCTGAATTATTGAATATCTTATAAAGTGATAGATCTAGAATACTGTGATTGGGTTATGGTGCAGATCTGGATCTAAATGAAGAAGGAACCTGAGCACAAGGAGAAGGATAATATCTATTGATGGGTCAAAATATTAAGGCTGGAATAGTGGTATCTCTATATGATTTTGGTCTGTGATATGTGGTGCATGCTTGATCTATAAATCTGATAATTTGGGTTAACTAATATCTGAATGTTTGAAAGAATGAATTTATAGATATGTACGCATGTTTCTAAATAGTGAAGTAATGTACACCTCTTGATTAATGTTCTAGCTACTTCTGTTTATTACTATAGTGTTCTGGGTTCAGAAGTGGGGTATGATTACTCTTATTATGATCTAGGTACAGTCATTAGAGAAGTGCTTTGATTCAGTTTTGATTGGTGAAAACGTGATTGGTTGATGCATAAATTCTTGATGTTTGATTGATGTTATTTGTGGATCCGGTCTGAAAATTTATGAAACGTGGTCCCTGGAAGGAAGAGAAGGTTGTAGTCTTCTGCAGTAGTAGCCTGCGTACTAGTATCTCAACTAGTACAAGAACTAAGGGGCTTGTATCTCCCTTCCAGGAGAAGTTGGAAAACGAGAGAGGGTTGTAGCTCTCTGCAGGTAGTAGCCTGCATACTGGTAAAGGATTGCACCAGTACAGAATCATTGTAAAAAGATGTTTTTAATTGAAAAGATAGAGACATATTGCAGCTGGTGGTTTTCACCCACATTGGGTTTCCACCTTATATCTTGTGTTCTTGTATGTGATTTTCTTCTGCTCTATTTTTCTATTCCTAGTTACTGTTTATATGATCCTGATGCATATATTAATGTTCAACATCTGTAGAATATTTTAAATTATAATTCTATATGGTATACGCAGGTTTCCTTATCTGTAGTTGCATATATATGTGGTTTTTTCTAACTGAAGTAGTGTATATGTTCTGGGTTTGAAAAAGAAAATAATTGACCAGATAATACTGATTCAGGACCCCCCCCCAACCCCCTCTCAGTATTATTTCCAACATAAGATATATGTATTTTGCTCTTTGTAGTTTCACCTACAACTCACCTATCAATGCTTCGTTCTCTTTGAGGATCATTTTAGTGTTTTCATTTTCATCTTCCTCATCTAAGTTGGCTAAGTCAAAATCTTGCTTAGTTTCATGGTGTTCTTCTTCCTATTTTTACATTTCTGTTTCAACCATTTTTTCCTTTCCTTTCTATACTTGCTTTGCTGATGAAGAGAGTAAGGCCCCTCCCACAATCTATGGGGCAAACACTTGCCTATTTCCTCTATGATAGGTGTGCACCATAATACCTAAATTAGTCCCTCCGAGCTTGATGCTTTGACCCTGATCACCTTGTTCTTCGTCACTTTCCTCTTTCCTGTTAGATGAAAGAATAGGTCCATGGAACAGTGATAATGGGAGTGATCGTGGATGAGATGATGATGGAATGCCTTGAACATTTTGACTGAAAATGGGTTTAGCTATAAATTTACTCCATGCAATGTTAAGTTCTTTAAGGTGATAAAGAACTATGATATTTATGAAGGAATGGTGAAATAAGCTTTTCATTTTATCTTTGTATTCCCTTTTTTGGGCA
This sequence comes from Pinus taeda, assembly GCA_000404065.3. Lineage (NCBI taxonomy): Eukaryota > Viridiplantae > Streptophyta > Pinopsida > Pinales > Pinaceae > Pinus > Pinus taeda. The sequence goes on from APFE030177972.1 coordinate 2,765, forward strand.
ATGTAGGCCATCTTCTCAACACTCCTGAAAACATAGTAGGGTATATTGGGCATTTTAACCCTAGTAAAATGCATAAGTGACCGGATATGGTAAGAATAGACCCTAGAGAATGTAACCTCACATGAAAAATACTTCATCATAATCCTCATCATAGGTGCATATCTGTCAAGGAGGTATGAGAATGGGAAATAGCTTTTTCTTTCACCTTTGTAACTAGGTTTGATGTATGGTTCATAAAAATGTGTTTCTATTTCACCCTGCTTGAACCATTTTTCCCAATGTCTAGAATCCTGGTGCCAGATGATATGATGGTAGCAGACAATGTGAAGTTTATGCCTGCAAGAGTGACTTGGTTATCTTGAATTTTTGTTATGAAAAGCCTAGTCAACTAAGGGTGGTACTAGACTATTTGGACCTACTCACAAAACTCAAAACATCCTAACCATTTGCAAGATGTCACTGTCATAGGAGAAGCTAGGAGCTCTTGGAGATCTGTTGGCCCAAACCTATGGATTTTCCCTCCTTTATGTGGCCTTCTCTGCTCCATGTTTCCCTCTCTGTTTGATCCCTCTTCTTCACTATGTGGCCTATATCCTTCATTAGCCATGGTCTCTTTGTTATGAAACCCTAAGTAAATGGTACGGGAATGCAAGTGTTTAGGAAGGAAAAAAGAAAAGGGAAAGGTAGATGGGAGTCTTATGGGTGTAGAGATAAAGGTATCTGAAAGGGGATATAGGGTATTGATTAGGTATATTTTGGGAAATGGGAAGATTTCTTGCAAAAATTATAGTTTAGGAGAAACAATAGGGTTTTGAATGTGAGACTAACACCAATCTTGATTTCATTCTTCAAACATCGAGGAAATAACCTTTGGGAGAGGGAAAATGATATTTTGAAGAGGATACTTGTTTTAAGGCTAAGGAGGTATTAGGAAAGTTGAAGAATAAATATGGGCAAAACTGGCGAAACGCGCAACTCCTAGAGGAAGTGCATAGCACTTCTGCGGAGTGCATAGCACTTCTGCAGAGTGCATAGCACCTGAAGGGAGTGTATAGTGCCTGGAGGGAGTGTGTAGCGCCAAGATGAAATGCGCAGTGCCTCCACTGTTTCTGCTGATTCGACCTCAAATTGTAAAAAACACTGTTAGGTTTTGCTCAATGTGGGGTAAAAGGGAAATAAAGAAGATATGAAGGCAAGAAGATATTTATACACCCTTGAATTTAATTTTAGCTCCTCAAACTCCCTTTGCTAATGATTTTTTTCACTTTCACCTTTTCATTTAATTTCTCTCGATTTTTTGACCCTCTCCTTTTTTGACAGGTGGATGATTGCTCAATTTGACTTGAATTTTGTAGTGTTTGTTTGTCTTGCAACAAGGAGAAATGATCTGGTGTAGCTGAGATCCATTATTACATATAGGAACTTAACATTACATATGAAATACAAATAAACTTAAAATACTCTATTTTCACCTCAAAAACATGTTTTTGAGGTGAAAATTACATTAGGTTAAAAAAATAATGACTCAGTAGTTTATAACTTCCAAATCATCATGCTTGTTTTGTCAGTCATCCTCATACCCTTGCTGACCTTTATTTACCTTTTAACATGAAACTTTTGAACTTGGTTGAATGAAATCATGACTGCAAATTGATTATGAAACCATAACTGAAGACAATCTGAAGAAGGATCAACACGTATACTCTATGAGGGAAAAATTTAGATTTTTTGAAGAGAAAACAACTATCAATGGATTAGTATATCATGACCTAATGGAATGATGCAAAATTTTCAGTATGGGACCCCTAAAATGAACATGGAAAGAGTGAATTTTAATCCCTGATGGAAGTATGCAGATACTGACACTAACATTGGCCTTATTGGGGATGACATCTCCTTAGAGGTGTCAAGAACACTAAAGAGCAAGTTCCTCATCCATTAGGCAATACGGTCAAAACCAAAAAAAAAACTGAAAAATGACTGAATACAACTAAATGCCGACTCTCAACCAAACTGACTCAAAACTTGACTATACACAAAATCGACCAAACTTGACACTAATCATTTAAAATTTATAGCCTTCACTTCGGGCCCCAAGCTCAAATGACAGTGTACTTGAAATTTTGCAAGGAAACTCAAATTGGTATATATAATGAAGGTGTAGTAACTTCAGGAAACAACCTTAAAAGTAGTAATGCTTCAAGAGCCTACCATTCACTGGCCCTCCTGAACAATCCTGACCATCCATTTCCTTTAACAAAAACAAATTTTGTCCTCAATAGACTGAGATTTTGTATGGTCCTTTCCATAGATCGTTAAACTTACCATGCTTTCCCTTTTCCTCATTCCGTGCATCCCACCGCAACACTACATCCTCTACCTGAAACTTTTTTTCTTTGGTTTTGCAACTAGAAAGTGTTTTGGGAAACCTCTTTCCTTGTTTGCTGAAGGTGAATTATTTGATTAATTTTGTGCTGAATAACATCCTCTTCGTTGCCAGCTTCCTATAGTAGTCTCATGACCGGGACTACAAGTGATGTAGGAAATACTGTATCAGTACCATAAACCAACTCAAAAGGTGACATACCTGTGGATTTCTTACTACTCACTCTATCGGCCCATGAGGCATTAACAAGCTTTCAATGCCAATTCTTCATATTTTCCTCCAAAATTTTCTTGATTATATTCACGAAGGACTTATTTGACGACTCAACCAATCCATTGCCCTATGGGTAGTATGTTGTGGAATGACCCAATGTAATATTGTACTTGTTGTAAAACTCCACCGTCTTCTTGGACTTAAATGCTACTGCATTATCTATTATGATCTTGTGAGGACAACCAAAACGATACAAGATATTAGATTCTAAAAATGGGATAGTTACTGTATCCATAGCCTGCCTTGTCAGAATAGCCTCAATCCACTTGGTGAAGTAATCGGTAGCTGTCAAGGTCCATCAGTGTTATGCTGATGATATAGGATGGATTTCCCCTATGAAATCAAGTCCCACTACTCGAAAGGTGCATTTACTTCAACTGGTTTCAAAGGAAGAGGAAGCAACTTCCCTTTTCCTTGAAAAACTTGGCATTCATGGCAGCTCATCACTGTCTTATACAAATTGAAAATAATGTTGGCCAATAATATCCTGCTCTCAGCACTTTTTTAGCTACTATTTTCCAAAACAATGACTGTCACAATCACCTCTATGAAAATCATGCATTACCTGTTGAGCTTCGTCTTCAACCAAACAATTAAGAAGAACCCCTCCCAGATCTTTCCAATAAAGAGCACTATTTAAAATGAAGAATTTTGCAGATTTGAGTTTTAGTGATCTACCTTTCCTTCTTGACATTCCAGGAGGTGGTGAAATATGTTGAAGAACATAAACTATATCAAAATACCATGGTGATTGGAGAAACATTTCTGAGACTTGAATGAGCGAGACACCATCTTCATCCTTTTCCATTGCTGCAATTATGAGATTTATGTCCAAAGGATGCAGATTTGATTCAACCATCAATTTTGCTAAGCCATGTCCCTTGATTAGTCTAGTGGGTTTAATCTCTAGATCATATTCCAACATTGCTTTTATCCACTTACCTCTTCTTCCCTCCAGATCAGTTTGCGTCAGAACATCCTTTACTGCTGCATTAGGAACATATGCTAGGGTATGTGAATGCAGAATCTACACTATGAAATCCTTCAATGCTTTTATGAGAGCTAGTGCTTGTTTTTCAATGATATTATAATACAAGGCAACATCTTGAATAGTCCTACTGAAAAAAGAAATGGGTTTCTCAATCTGATCTCTTTTTTGCATCAATACCATAGCCATGGTGTGCTCAGATGCAAATGAAAATATAATGAAATCATGAGTGTAATCAAGACTAATCAAGGTTGGGGCTGTGGTCAAAGAAAACTTTACCAAATTGAATTACTTCATGGCATCCTTGGTCCATTTCATAGTGCTGTCTTCTTTCAACATATTAGTCATTTCACATAAATGTTTAGCCAAATTGGGTATAAATCTACGTAAGAAATTCATCTTCCATTGAAAGCCTGAATCTCCTTTTTGTTGCATGAAAAGTCTATATGCTGAACTACCTCCACCCTTGAAGGATCAATGCAGATACCGTCTTTAGAAATGATATGACCAAGGAGTTCACCCTCGTCCATGGAAAAAAGACTCTTCTTGGGGTTGAGAGAAATCCCGAACTTTCTACATTTTTGAAAGGAAATCCTTAAGTGGTGCAAGTGTTCATCATCAGAACCAGAAAATACCGTCAAATCATCTAAATAAACAACCTAGAAAACATCCTTCTCATTAGCAAAAGCGATGTACATCGCTCGTTGGGAAGTGGCTCCAACATTCTTCAATTCGAATGGCATTTTGGCATACTAAAAATTTCCCCAAGGTGTTGTGAGGGCAATTTTGTCTTGGTCTTTTTCATGCACCAATATCTGATTATTGCTTAAGTAACCATCGAGTAGTGACATCTGTGATGCTCCAACTACTTTTTTGCAGAATATGATCCATCTTTAGAAGTGGATAATTATCCTTTAAGGATACTTTGTTGAGGTTTCAGAAATCTATGCACAACCTTATGTCTCTAGTCTTCTTTTTTACCGAGACTAAATTTGAAATCCAATCAGAAAATCTAATTGGAACAATGATGCCAGCTTTGAACAATATATTCACCTCTTTCTCAATGGATGGAAATAGCTTTGGATTGATCCTTCTCAAATTCTGTTTGAAAGGCTTTTGATCCGACTTGATAGGAATAGTATGTTGAATTATATCCTTGTCATACAACTTCAAATCTGAATAATCCCATGCAAACACATCAGAAAATTCAGAAAGTAATCTAACATACTGGGTGTTTACCTCAGGAGACAATGCTTTTTGATAGCTTTACAAGCTTGGGTTTGTTAGCTATTTCGAGATTGACATCTTCAACTCCTTTATTGGTAGGAACCAAGCTCGGTTTCCTTGCAACATCATCTTAATCAAAAGGCTCCTCTAAAGGTATGAGACCTATAGGAATAATGTTATCCTTCAACTATAATACCTCCATCTAATTCACCTCAATATCTTGTTCATCAGTATCACAATCATCATCAACGAAATCATTCTTGAACTTTCCTTCATTCTGCAAAATTGCATTGATTTCATTATCATCCCAAAACACTTGCCAATACCCTAAATTATTTGGAACAATAGGCTGATGTTTGACATGAATTTCAAACTTGTTGCTAGAGTTCATCAGGATCTTCAAATTTCTTGTCACAATGGCAAGTGAATCTACAATAATGTTTTCAGTCCGAGGTACTGCTATCAAGGTATATTCAAGAAACATTCTCAAAATGTCTAGGACTTCATTTCTGTAGGCTCTCATCTGCAGATGCTTTACTTGATACCCTCCCTTTACCTGTTTGATCACTGGCTCTGTATCAACATAGATAGAAATCCTTTTTGCATTTAGTTTCTTCAAAATTTTAAGACCTGTAATCAAAGCCCCATACTTTGCTTCATTGTTAGAGCAATCAAAAGCCAACTTGTAAGAACATACTCTAACATTACTTGGGACTATGGTAGGCTAGAAAGCAGGGTTGTGAATCCAAATTCCTATACTAGCACCGTCCTTACCCATAGCACCATCGAAGTCCATGCTCCAAAGGCTGGCTTCATCTTCTAGATGTTGAAATTATGTTTCCTTCTCTACCTTACCTTGGCTGATTACTTCATTTTTCTGCTCTTCACTGACCTTTTACTACTGTGTAGACTGCTTAGAAAAACTTGTTGCTTTTTACTTTTCCTAATTAAGGACTGCCCTAAAATTTTTGGAAATTTCTAGTACATCATCTACTTCTACAATATAAATATCTACATCATTTAATACACTATTAGAGTACAAAATAAATGATTCTAAATCAGTATGTACATGATTTATTGGATGATTCGCAGGCTTCTCTTTACTAGTGATCCTGTATTTCATTTTCTTCTCCGAGTATAACTTCCTCAATCGACTAAAAATAGGAATGGTAGCATAAGAGAAGTCAAGTTGTAAAGTTCCCTTGAGTTTAGAATCCCATGATCTAGATAATAGCATACTAAATCGAGGTGGAATATCAACAACAACCACATCCATCAAAACATTTTTGGCAGGAATTTGATCTAAAGACACTACCAGATCTTTGATAAGACCAATGCAACGAACTCTACTAGATTCAAAGGAGTACAAATCATGTAATTTCCAGGTAATATCCAGGCCCAACTTCTCCATAATGGCTTTAGGAATCAAATTATGAGAAGCTCCAGAATCAAACATGGCATTTGAGAATGTACTCATGTAATCTAAGACTCAGATAAAAGGGAGAAACTTCACTATCTTCAGGCTGACCTTCTATGGCTAGACCAAAAATTAGTTCAGGATGATCATCTTTGACATTTACCATGTCTGACAATGGATCTATTTGAAAAATTCTAGATACATTATGTTTATAATTGATATTATTTACCAACTCAGTCAAAGGAATGGACACTTTTAATTTAGAAAATTCACTTTCTAAATTAAAGGATGAAACGTTTTCTACCTCTTTGACAGTAATGTGCTTCTTCTCTAATTTCTCTTTCGCTGCATTTTGCTGATTGTTCTTCTTGTTTGCAATGATATTTGTTGATGGTACTTTGCTAGAACTCAAATCAACAGGCTCTTTCCCTTTCTTCTGAATGTTTGAGGAGTCATTCTTCAATTGCAGATCCTTTATTTTTTGAATGGGATGGATTGGTACATCTCTACTCCTCAAAGAATATTGCCTCTGATGTGCTATCAAAGCATTCATATCACCTCGCTAATAATCATCAGACTCAGCCTCTAAAACTACATTGTTTGCTAATATGTAACCTTCATCCCTTTGAATGTATGGAACCTCTGCATATTCTTCATCTTCCGTTAGAAAATGGGCATACCATCGACAGTGAAAAAATGGTTTGATTCAATTACTAGATCATCGTCCTCTTCTTCTTCCATTCCCTGAACATAATTCTGCTACAAAGGAGTTCAGATCTGCTATTGTTGTGCTGGTTGGTTCGATGCCTTTTGTTCCCTCTGCTCAATCCAGAATTGGAGCTACTACTGTCCTCTAAAATTTGGATTCTTGATTGGTGTTTTAGGTCTATTTGTGATGATCAGCCGGTCAAACATCCTCTCCACTGTTCGGATCAAAGTATCCATCTTGACATTTGAGGTACATGCTTCCTCCTTTATGGTCTCTCTCTTTTCAGATCTCATTCTTTCTCTTTTGGCCAACAGAGTTTCTTTTACACTTATAGCGTTCTTCTGCATGTCTTCTAGTGTGGTGGGATCATGTTGCTGTAACTGATATGCCATATCGGTATCGAAACAATCTAGAAACTTGGGTAAAGATAACCCCTTTGGTGGTTTAATGTTGGCCCTAATAGCATTATATACTACATTAAACCTCATGCAATAATATTGCACACTTTCATTGACATTCCTTTTAATATTTTCATACTCAGACAAAATTTGGAGTGGATTCTTCTTTACCTCCAACCGATCTAGGAATTCCCTATGTAGGATTGGCAAAGTGGTGATAGAGGCCGTGGGTAAAGCTCTGAACCATTTTTGAACTTCACCTCCAAAGCTTTGTACTAAAAATATCATAGTCGCATCTTCTATCTCTACCTCATGAACGTCAAAGAAGTCATTCATTTTATCAACATGTTTCTGAGCTGTAATTTTTTGAGTGGCATCAAAAAGAGGTATTTTACTTTGGTAATCAATGCACATATCACTAAGATTCTAAGGTAAAACAAAGTTTGCATACCAGGTAGCCATGACTCGACATGGATTTGAAACAACGATTGGACTACTAGGGGTTGATGGAGTAGTTGATGTTGTAGTAGGGGTAATAGGTGCTTGATGGGATATGATACGTTGAAGGGGAAGTGTAGTTATAAAGGGAGGTTGCGAATGAACTTTTGAGGTTGATGGGAATAATGATGAACTGACGGTAGTGGATGATGGTTCAAACAACTCAGGGATCTCAGCAGTAGTAAGGGATGATTGAGGATAATTTAGGATATACTCATCAATTGACCATTTTCCTTTTGAATTTTGAGATCTGCAATAAACTCTGGGTCTAGAACTATACAATCAAGTGCACTTTCAGATTTTGTCCTAAATAGAGAAAGGTCAAACGACAAATCAAAAGGGAGATCTTCTAAGAACAACCAAGCTTTTGGCCAGGAATCTACTTTTATCGAAGGCGTTAAGCTAACTGTACTTTATTTTCTTTTGAGTCCTCTTGAAATTAAGTAAGGATTATCCACTACTGTGGTAGGATTTGGATTTGAATTGGCCCTAGTGTACTTTCTCAAAGCCAGTGTGCTCAAATTTCGAAGTTTTTTATATTTCTTTACAACTTTCTATTTTAGTGTACTAAATTCTAAGGCCCATCATCCAAAGTTCAAGAATTTAAATGAAAGATATTACCGGGGTGATTAATCTTTCATTCCCCAGTATGTTTGCCACTATGTTATCACCTAGATTGGCCTCAGGCTGAAGGGAGGCAATTCTAGGGTAACCAAAAACCAAGCTTAGCCAAGTAGCTAGCCCTACTAGGCTAGGAGAGGGTTCTCTCAGTAAGGATCTCAGTCAAGATGACTAAATCAAGTAAAGGATTTTAGGCTAGGTATAGTAGCACAATAGTTTTGATTGGATTTTGTAGGGGTTTTGCTGGAGCAGGATGAGTTGGGTAGTTTAGGTCTGGGAAATTAGGTCAGAAATGTAGGGTGCTCTATGGGGCAAGGTAGGCAGAGGCTTTAGCAATCCTGGGTTTGATGGGGTGAGATGTTTTAGATTGGTGAGAAGCTAAGAATGGCATGTGACAATCATGGATCCTTCCTAGAATGCAGAAAACATGAAATGGTGAATGGTTTCCCAAGCTAGAGCACTGATGCAATGTATTCTACCTTTCAAACTTGAAAAGATTCAACTAGATGCAATGAAATGATTGATGGCATACATAAAACATATAAACATCTAATCACAGAAGAAGAAACTATACTAGAACTCCATACCACAGGGATCCCATAAAATAGCTGCAATTCTTATTAATTTCCTGCCAAACTACTTACAGAGGTGTACAATCAAGCTCTGAGCATCCACACTGAGTACAACCAGTAAAATGACTAAGAAACTACATGATATAGGCCTCAAAAAAGGTAATCCTAGCCTGAGGGGTTGAATCCATGAGAGGAGGAGCAGTTTCACAAAAGACTGAACTGATAGCTAAAGACTAGGGTGGTCAAATTGACTCATCCCTAATATGAATCAAACTAATTCATTACATGTCACTTAGGCCATTCATCTGACGTATCTACCCTAAGTAACAAAAAAAGACTTTAATTACATTATAATTATGAGTTACATCAATGAAAAATAAAAATCCCATAGGTGAAAAGTATTTTCTAAGAAAAACAGTGAAAAATTTGGTTGTCTGTCAAATGCACAGCTCTAGTGTTAAACACATAGCGCCTGAAGGAAGTGTGCAACACCATCTTCAAGGTGAGTTGTGACTGCCTTCTTGGTGTCCAAATCTATCTCAGGATAGCTCATTAGAAAACTTATCTTGTCTAGTTTCCAAAAATGCCCCTAGTTTCCAAACTGAGCTTTATTTTTCCCTACAAAACTAAAATCTCCCAAGACTGCTCAAACACGTAGTGCCTGGCTCAGAAAATAGGCAAAAACATGATTTTTAGGTGGTTTTTTGCTGTTTCCACCTAGTAGTTTTGACTTTCAAATCTGGAAACATGGTTTTCTTGAGTGTAAATGGTCTTATAAATCCAATGGTGGTGGCCATTCCTCCAAAAGATGCCCCAAAAAAGTGTGTGGCACCCTAGGCATCTTGCATTTGACCATGGGACTAATACGAAAATTACCTGAAGTGAACAAGAAATGCTCAAGAGAAAAAAACTGTGTTCAGGGTCTTCAAAAATGGTTGACATAGCTGATGTTAAAGGTGACTAATAATGGAATGAAGCCTCCACCAATAGGTCAAGCTTGTCATTCTCCTTCTAGTGAGTTAAGGCCTCAATTTTTGCAAGAGCCCTTTTGAGCTTGGCTCTAGCAATTTTGCTTCTCATGCATAGTATTTGGCCATTCTCCTTTGAACCTTTGTATCTCTATTAGCTTTATCTAACAAGTCCTCAAGATGAGCGTTAGCCCTCTCAAGCCAATATTCCCAGTTCTCATTCACCATTATTGCAAATTGTTCATTTAAGGTGAGTTGGTTGGCAAGTTGAGCTTTTTTTTCTCTTTCAAGCTCCAAAGCTCGCTTTAGACCTCTATTCCTAGGCCTCCACTTTGGAATTTTTTCCTCCATGGGCTCACCATAGTCACCATAGGCTTCCTCAAGTTGGATTTTAGTCTTTTCATCTTCCCTTTTAGCTTTGATGAGCTGAACTTCCACAAGTTCATGCTTGGTCTCCAGTTGCCTATTCTCCTGTTCATAATAACATATAATGTATTTTTCTCTTTGTAGTTTCACCTCCAACTCACCTATCAATTCTTCTTGCTCTTTGACGATCATTTTGGTGTTTTCCTTTTCATCTTCCTCATCTAAGTACACTAAGTCAAAATCTTACTTAGTTTCATGGGGGTCTTCTTCCTGTTTTTGCATTTCTGTTTCAACCATTTTTTCCTTTCCTTTTTGTACCTGCTTTGCTAATGAATAGAGAAAGGCCCCTCCCACAATATGTGGGGTAAAAACTTTCCTATTTCCTCTCTGATAGGTGTGCACCATAATACCTAAATTAGTCCCTCCGGGCTTGCTTCTTTGACCCTGATCACTTTGTTCTTTGTCACTGTCCTCTTTCCTGTCAGATGAAAGAATAGGTCCATGGAATGGTGATAATGGTGGTGATGGTGGATGAGATGATAATGGAATACCTTGAACATTTTGAGTAAAAACTTAAGTGAAAATGGGGTTAGCTATAAATGTACTCCATGCAAGGTTAAGTTCTTTAAGGTGATAAAGAACTATGATATTTATGAGGGAATGGTGAATTAAGATTTTCATTTGATCTTTGTATTCTCTTCTTTCAGAAATGTAAGCCATCTTCTAAACACTCTTGAAAATATAGTAGGGTATATTGAGCATTTTAACCCTAGTAAAATGCATAAGTAACCGGATGTGGTAAGAATAGACCCTAGAGAATCTACCCTCATATGAAAAATACTTCATTATAATCCTCATCATAGGTTCATATATGTCAATAAGGTATGAGAAAATGAAATAGTCTTTTCTTTCACCTCTGTACCTAGGTTTGATGTATGGTTCATAAAAATGTGCTTCTATTTCACCTTGCTTGAACCATTTTTCCCCAACTTTTGGAATCGTGGTGGCAGTTGATATGATTGCAGGAGACAATGTGAAGGTTATTCCTGCAAGAGTGACTTGGTTATCTTGAATTTTTGTTATGAAAAGCCTAGTCAACTCAGGGTGGTACTGGACTGCTTGGACCTGCTCACAAAACTCAAAACACCCTAACCATTTTAAGGATGTCACTGTCATAGCAAAAGCTAGGAGCTCTTTGAGATCTGTGGGCTCAAACCTATCGATTTTCCCTCCTTTATGTGGCCTTCTTTGCTCTATGTTTCCCTCTCTGTATGATCCCTCTTCTTCACTGTGTGGCCTATATCCTTCATCAGCCATGGTGTCTTTGTTATGAAACCCTAAGTAATTGGTAGGGGAATGCAAGTGTTTATGAAGGAAAAAAGAAAATGGAAAGGTAGATGGGAGTCTAATGGGTGTAGGGATAGAAGTCTCTGAAAGGGGATATATGGTATTGATTAGGTATATTTTGGGAAATGGGAAGCTTGCTTGCAAAAATTAGGGTTTAGGAGAAAAACTATGGTTTTGAATGTGAGACTAACACCAATCTTTATTTCATTCTTCAAACATTGAGGAAATAACTTTGAGGAGAGGGAAAATGATGTTTTGAAGAGGATACTTACTTGTTTTAAGGCTGAGGAGGTATTAAGAATGCTAAAGAATGAATATGGGAAAAATTGGCCAAATATGCAGCACCTAAAGGAAGTGCGTAGCACTTCTGCAAAGTGTGTAGTGCTTGAAGGGAGTGCATAGCACCAAGAGGAAACGCACAACGCCTCCATTGTTTCTGTTGATTTGACCTCAAATTGTAAAAAACACTATCAGGGTTTTCTCAATGCGGGGTAAAAGGGAAATAAAGAATATATGAAGGCAAGAAGATATTTATACACCCTTGAATTTAATCTTTAGCTCCTCAAACCCCCTTTTCTAATGTTTTTTGTCACTTTCACCTTTTCATTTAATTGCTCTTGATTTTCTGACCCTTTCCTTTTTTGACAGGTGGATGAATACTCAATTTTACTTGAATTTTGTAGTGTTTCTTTGCCTTGCAACAAGGAGAAATGATCTAGTGCAGCTGAGATCCATTATTACATATAGGAACTTAAAATTACATATGAAATACAAATAAACTTAAAATACTCTGTTTTCACCTCAAAAACATGTTTTTAAGGTGAAAATTACATCAGGCTAAAAAAATTAATAACTCAGTAGCATATGACTTACAAATCATCATGCTTGTTTTATCAGTCATCCTCATACCCTTGCTAACCTTTATTTACCTTTTAACATCAAACTTTTCACCTTGGTGGTGAAACCCTGAGACCTAATGAAATCTTGACTACAGATTGATTATGAAACCATAAGTGAAGACAATATAAAGAAGGATCAACGGGTACTTTATGAGGGAAAAATTTAGATTTTCTGAAGAGAAAACAACCATTAGTGGATCAGTATATCATAACCTAATGGAATGATGCAAAATTTTTAGTATGGGACCCCTAAAATGAAAATGGAAAGAATGAGTTTTGATCCTTGATGGAAGTATGTAGATACTGACACTACCAGTGTCTTCCACTGTCTTTTTGGTCACTGCACTTGCGCTGTTAGCCTAAATCTTTTGTTGCGTTGCCTGTAGAGTCGCAAGCTTGTCTTCGATATTCCTTGTCATTGCATAAGCCTCATCTAGCCAGGGATTTAGTATCGCCTTGAGCACTGCTTCCTTGTGTAGTGTTGCATCCACTTGTTCCTTCAGCTGCTTGGCCTCCTACACCTTGGCTAGTCTCTGTGTCAGTGTGACTTTTCGCACTATTCCCTTAACCTCATTGTAGCATTGTTGTAGCTCATGCACTTCCGTCTCTATCCTCTCTACGTTGGGGTCCTCCTACAAGCTTTTTAGGACCTCAAATAATTGTTCAAACAACTGCGTCCAGTCTGCTACTACATTATCCACCATCTTTAATGCTTATGTGACAATGGTCACTCACTGTTCCTTGACTTCTTGCGGGGTTGAAGGCTGGGCCTTCAACTACAACTCTATAATTTATAGCTTCAACTCTAACTAAACCTACACCATCTCATTCCAAGTGTCACGAACTCCTGTGGCCAAGTTGCGGATGCATACCTCGACTCGCTCCTCCTCCAGAATGGCCAACTCTCGGACCATTCTGCATGCCTCCTTAACGACCTCCAAAATGTGATTCCTCTGATTGGTTGCCTCGGTTTTAGTAGCAATGACAACATTTCTCTATAGGGCCATCTTCTTGTTATTGATTTGTTCTTCACTGATCACCTAGAGGGCACAGTGCTCTTAGGACCTTAGTTCAAAAATTACTCCATCCTGCAAGAGGTGGAGTGCTTCACACAGGAGCACTACCAAGTTTAACCCTACTCCTTTTAGGGTGCTGACAGTGAGCCTATTAGCCTCATTCTCTATGGCCAATGCTCCATCTAGCAGCACTATTACATTCGTGCACAACATATTGGTAGCCTTTAAAATGCCAATAGCTAGGTTGGTAGACACCTTGCCAACCTGTGATGCACAGGTTTGAAACTCCTACAACCCTATGTAGATAGCCCCTAGGATGATTGTCTTTTGTTGTTCAAATTGTTGCAGGGCCTCCATGGTGACATCCCTAACTGTGTCACCGATATCATGTAAATCATGCCCTGTCAATGTGATGGGGTCCAGTGAGGTCTTTGTCACCCTTGATTTCTTCCTAGGCCCTCCCTTCTCTAGCTCTCTTGGGTGCTTGATGTAGGCGAAAGTCTCCTGAGGGTCCACATCATGTTGTTCATCTATTTCTTCCCTAGTCTCATGTCTGTCCAACCTGTCTACTTTCCTATCTTCTGTGCGACCTTGCACTCTACCTGAGCCTTATCAGTAGTCTCCTTCTTCCTCTTTTCAACCAGCTGTGTCATCTTAAGCTTGGCCTCCTCCTTTTTCTTCTACGTGGTAGAATTGCTTCTGCCCACTGCCAAATCTATTGTAGAGCTCCACTCTCCTGCCCATTGATCAAGCATCGCATTAATGGCATCATCTGTTTCCAGATACGACAATCCGTACCATTTTTATGCAGGGTCCTTCCATGCCCTAATGGATACTCGATGTAAATTGGATTTGAATTCGGCATAGCCCTATAGGTTGGCATACACCATAGGCGAAAATCATAGCTTACGACTGATGTCCATCCGAATGATCATTTCCATCAAGATCCAAATATCATGTTGTCCATGACTCACTGTGCATCCTTGGTCACCCACAACAAAGTGTACTTCACTTCTTTAGGGAGGTCTGGCACGACTGAAGACAATTGGCTGTCCTGTGGTAGCTCCCATGCTACTATGACAATTGATAGCAAGAGCCACACATAGTGGAACGTCTTGTTGATTTCTTGGGCTTCGCAGTAGTTTGCCAGGAACTCTCCACGAAGGTAGTCCGACCAGTTGATCTGGACTTTTTCAGCACACTGTGCTGCGAGCGTGATGACAAGCATCGACACCTCATCAGTGCGACACTTCACCTTCCCTGCAAGGATATGCACGGCTACTTTCACAGCAAGGTCATAGATGTTAGATATAGCATATCCATGCACCTTTTTCACCAATTTAAAATTTTCTTTCATTGATTCTGCGAGAGCCTGTTTGCTACCTTTTCTACCAAAGATCATGTCGCAATTCTCTCTTGTATATGGAAGTCATGTTATCTGGTGAATCAACCTATCCGTGATGGGTATCGGCTCCTCCAAACACAAACACCCATCATGCACCAAGCACAACAGTTGCTTGATGACCAAAACTGTTACCGAGTGCGGTTTTAGTGTGCCACCCAGAGCACGTTGAACAACCCTACCTTTTCTACTGCCTTGAGCCACCTCTACAGCTCCAATGTGGTCATTCCCATATTCGTATCAATGATGTCATGCATCAGCTTCACGATCGCTAGATGTGGTAACTTCTCATGGTCCTCCAAGTCCCAGTCTTCAAGTTTCAGCAGTGGCATTCATGCCAAGCGTGAACCGTCAAAAGCAATTTCATTTGGAAGTAGAGAGGTTTATAGTGGAGTCTTGCTCTCATCAATGTCCTTTGGGACCTTGGACCTAGGCTTGCATGGAGGGACATACTCCAACAACCAAGTAATACGGTCCGCGCCTTGGGTTTCAACTTCCTCTACTTCGACTCCCACATCCTCATCGTCCATCAATATGTCTTGAATGTCTTCCTCCTACATTTCTAAGTTTGTGGCCTTGCCTTTCTCCTATGCAGCAGGTTTTGGTGGGTTTCTCCTTGACGATGCATGCACTGGTATGGAAGGTTTCTTGCCCTTATTTTCTTTCATGGTTTCCTTGGTGGGGGTTGGCTTTGGTCTCAACATGTTCAATGATTTGGGGACCTCTGCTAGTACTTCGACTACTTCCGGAGCAACTACTTATGCCTCTCTTTCCATTTCCTATACTAGCTCCTCCACTACTTGTTCAGTATTTATAATTTATGTGGGTGCTGAAATAACACTTTCTAACAGTTCTCACAATGTCTCTAGAATGTTTGCAAATGTGGAATTATCTTTGAAAGCCTCAAATAATTCTTGGTCCATGGGTGTCTAAGAGCTCAACAACTCAGTTCTCAAAATGTGAAGTATCTTTCACTGGACAACCACTTGTAATTTATAGGGAATTTTGAATTCAAATTCGACTGTAAACCCCAAATTCAGTTCATTAATGTTGGATTGGCGGTAGATTTTCAAGTATTTAAGCCATAAATTTCACCTTAAATTCTTGTCACCTGCTCCATTTGGCCGCATTTCAACCATAAAATCATGAAGAGTGACTAACAGTCACCTTCTATTCGACCTGCGCGATTTTTCCCTGGGTAGCACAACTTCCTTCGCACTACCATGGACCCTGTGATGCTTCCTTTCTTCACACAAATCTCGAATCGCACAGCTCCCCAACCGAAGCAGTGTAGTTTATAGTCCCGTGCCTCCTTTTAGCTACGTGGAGTGCTAAGACTATGATGCCTTCATCTAGCCACATGGTCGGACCACCATTGTATGACCTCAATCGACCGCCATTCACCTTTCCTAGGAAGGGATCTCCATTCAATTCGACCAGCTGTACCACTCCTCCATCAGTAATCTCCTTAATGACATAAGGCCCTAACCAGTGCATCCTAAACTTCCCTAAAAATTTATTAAACTTACTATTATATAACAAAACTATGCCATTTAATTTAAAGGTGCACAACTTAATATGTCGATCATGCCATGCCTTTTTACACTGCTTCTGGACCTATTGGTGAAATCCAACTAGAAATCTCTCTTCCCCAAGTTCATCTAGCTACGCAAGCCTTTCCTCCAGGGCTCCGCAATTTGTCATACCTATGAGCGCTGCTATGCGCAAACTAGGCACAATATATTCCATAGGCATTAACACTTCAACACCATAGACAACCGTAAAGGGGGTTTGTCTCGTCAACTTCTTGCATGTCATTCAATAAGCCCATAGTACTTCAGGCATGCATAGGTCCCAATCACTTTTCTCAACATTGCAAACCTTGGTCAATGTGTTTTCGAGCACTTTATTGAATGCTTCCATTGTCCCGTTAGCCTGCAAGTGATAAGGTGTGCTCTTCTGGTGATATACCTAGAATTCCTCCATTAGCGCGCTAATTGTTTCATTTAGAAAGTGCGTAACTCAATCCCATATCAAGATATTTGGACAACGAAATCATGTCAGTACATGCTCAAAGAGAAACTTTGTAGCAGTTGCACCTGTGTAATCCTTCACAAGTTGTGCCTTTTCCCAACAAGTCAAATACTCCATCGCGGTGATAATTTACCTTGCTCCCATCTTTCCTTGGGTTGAATGGGTCCCACAAAATCTATCACCCATTTCTCAAAGGGTTGCAATGTCATCTGAGGATTCAAAGGCATCTCATCCCTCTGTGATGGCCTACCAGTCCTTTGACATACATCGGATGCCCTGCAATACACTTTTGAGTCCTAATGGAGGGTTGGCCACCACAACCATGCACGTAGAATCTTCTCCGCAGTTGCTTTTCCTGCATAATGTCCTCCCGCTGCATCCCCATGAGTGTCCGTGAGGATGTTGTTTCTTTCAAACTTAGTTACATATCGTCGCAATATCTCATCAGGCCCCATTTTGTATAGATGCCTAGCAATGACAGAAAAATCTATTGTGTGCACCACTAATTCCTTCTTTTGTTGGATAATGTATCCTTCCAGGGTAGTTCCTATCATTAGTAAGTGTATTATATCCTCAAAATGACCATTCGCGATGCGCGCTACAAATAGTTATGTGTCAGGCGATCCTTCCTCCAAATTAGTGGGCTCTTCCCCTATTTCAATTCGTGACAAATGGTCTAGTCTTGCATTTAGTCATCCAGGCTTCACAATAACTTCAAAATCATACTCCTGGAACAATAAGAGCCACTTGCAGATTCTCCCCCCAAACATAGGCTTATTGACCAGGTACTTCAGTGCGAAGTGATTTCTATACATCTTAAAATGGCCTCCCAAGAAGTAGTGCCTAAACTTCTGGAGCGCGTATACCATAACTAATCCTTCACACTGGGTAGTGCAATAGTTTTTCTCTACCTTAGATAACCTTCTATTTGCAAATGTGATAGGATGGTTCAGTCTTCTCCACCAGCCTGTGTCATTACTACTCCTAGCACTATACATGGTGCGTCGACATGTACATGAAACTCCTTGTTTTAGTTTGGGAAGACTAGGATCAACGCAGTGACCATATTTTCTTTCAATACATCTAGGCTTTTCATACAATCTTCATTCCAGCAGAATGTGACATCCTTCTTCAACAATGTTTCCATAGGTGTGGTGATTTGGGCATAGCCTTTGATAAAGTTTCTGTAATACCTCGTATGTCCTAAGGTAGTGCGCAGTTGCTTCACACTCCTTGGTGCCTCCAACTTTAGTATCACCATGATCTTCACAGGGTCTACCATTAGCCCATGTCTGCAAACCACATGACCTAGCAAGGTCCTAAAAGGAACACAAAACAAGCACTTCTTCAGATTGAGCATAATTTGGTATCTTCGACAGGTATCCAGCATCAGCCGCAAGCTTTCTACATGGTGTTTCACCAGCCTAATCACAGTTCAATCATCAAAGTATACTTCCAGGAACTTATGAATAAAATCTTTGAATGCAACAACAACTACATGAGAGAAGATCTCAGGTGTATTCTTTAATCCAAATGGCATTACAATGTATTGAAACCAACCCCACTCAATCACAAAGGTTGTCTTTCTCCTATCCTCTGGTGTGATTTTGATCTGGTGCTACCTAGAGAACCCATAGGTGAAGGAATATGCTTCCTGGCCACCGACATTTTCCAACACTTCGTCAGTGAAGAGAGTTGGGAAAGGATCATGTACGCAAGCATCATTCAGTGTTATGAGATCCATGCATATCCTATTTCATCCTTCTACTTCTTCTCCTGTACCACCATTGGGCTTACGCAGCCAGATTCTTCCACAACCTCAATAATGCCTGTCACAAGCATCTTATCTAGATCTAAATGGACTTTTTCCTTGTACTTCAGATTGAGACGGCAAGGCCTTTACTTAACTAGCTTCACGTCATGCTTCAACGTGATCTTGATCAAACCTATGTCCCCGATTATCCCCTTCATATCCATAAACTTGGTAGGGAATAAATCCTGGTATTTGCGGAGCAATTCAGCAACCTTATCCACTGTCGTGTCATCCCAGTAATCTCTAATCTTTGTGAATTTAGGCTTTGCCTCCCTACCAATGTTTACTTGTTGTTTCCTCAGTGGCGTGGTTGTATCCAAATTCTCAACATGCGGTCCTTCAACCTCGTAGTGGCCTTCTATTTCAGGGATGTTAATCTTTTGCAGATCCTCATCCTCCTCTTTAGTAGTTACGTTATAACATTCTAACGTGTGGCTTAGCTAAGTATCCCATTCAGGTTGAATCGAGTCTAAAGGATCCTGTGATATCCTAAATATTGATTCTTTAACCTCTTGTAGCGCTTCATCAATACTCTCAAACCCCTCTTCGAGACTGAATGTCATTATGAATCCTTCGCACAGAATACCCCATTAACCTATACCATGGTGGAGCTCCTTTTCTACATACTAGTTCATCGGGACAATATCTAGTGTGTGATAGAACAAGTGCACCCATTCATGTTGGGGCTTCTCTCCATAAGCCTGAGTCCATTTGGCCAAGTGCACGTGTAGATCATCCTACCCATCCTACTTGTCTTTCATTTCCATTTTCGGCTTCCCAAAGCGAGTTCTTATCATTCTCCTACATTCACACCAATCATCGAAGCTTCCCTTGTGTGTACCCCACCACCTTACGGGCATAGCACGTAGTGCCCAATCCAACACTTGAAAGTGCTACTTTTCTGGTACCTCCCTGTCAAATGCATCTATATCTACATCTTTCATGCCATCATAAGTAGGCATATTTCTTACCTCTAACGATGCATAGCCTGGCGACTGGGTCATCATGTTACATCTCATTGTAGTTAGTTCGTCTAATCAATTCTTCCAGTGCTATAGTTTTTCATCAGAGTCTGAGGTGCATGAACTCTCACGATCCCATGTAATCGATCAATCGATTGTTGGATTCACCCAATCTTGGTCTTGCACTATTATCTTATAGATTCAGTCATAATCATTGGCCATTTTAGTATAGCGCGATCCCTTAGTAGGATCTAGGGGTACTATCATGAGTAGCGATTTCTTCTCAAATATCCTCTTTCGCTTCTTTAGATTGAATACCCCATTCATATCTAGCCCAATCAATCTCGATGAGTGTAGGATAGGGATTTCTATCATCCACTTGTTACATGAAAAATTGTCACAATGACTTTCTGTAATTAATATGAGTCTATCACCACTCATACATACCTCCTTTGCAAGTCTTAAACCTTATCTCTACATATCAAGCTTTGAAAATGAGAGAAAGTCCTTAAAAATCTCTAAAACTATGGTTTCGCACTTTCTCTTAGCCTTAGCTGTGGTGCCACACTCACTGGTCATGTCCCCTATGCACCTGACCACTCTGTATCTACATATATGAGTGCGAACCCCTGTACAAGTGAAAAGGCGCGAGTTTATTCTTGAAAACTCACTTTGAGTAAATTTTGGAAGCTTCTAGAGGGAATATTGCACTGGCAAGTTTGCTTCTTGAGGGTGCATGCATCCCATTTCTTAAGGATCTAACCCCTTGATGTGAAGAGATTATTCCCTTGAAGAAGGACTCTATCCCTTCAATGGTGGACCTGTAACCTCCTTCCCTTGCACTATAAAATGAAGCCTTGGGCTGGTTACTTGAGAGTTTGAAAGCTGAATATTTTTGAGGGTATATGTTGCTGGAACTTAGTCTTCCTAATTGAGCTTTTGAGAGGAAAGATCATATACCTTTTGATCTCATTTGGGAAAGAGTGAGGCTTGTGAAAGTAGAGGAGATTCCTTCCTAGACCCTGGGAAGATCTTGTACAGCATCAAGGCACCAAGGTTGTAAATTTCTTCTTTCTCAAAGTTAATACAATCAAGTTTATTTTTCTCAATAATCTGTGTTTAATGGTTTATTTCATAGACTCCTTGATCACTATGATGAACATGATTTATTATATTAGCTATGCAGGTGTTCTTTGATGTGTGCTTGTTTGTGTTTGCAAGTTATTAAAAGGATACTCTTTGAAGCTCTTGGAGCAAGGCTGCCACAAACTAGCGTTGGACTTGAGGTAGGGTCTAAAACACCTCTTAGTTTGTATTAATGAATTGAAATATTTTTAGAGAAAAGTAGATTTTATTGTCCTGCTTGTTGCTAGATATCAATTGACACTAGGGAGATCAATTTTGTCCGCAAGAATGATTTATCCACTTAACAAATTGGCGACTCCGCTGGGGACGAGATTTGATTGTTTAATTTTCCTTGATCTTTGATTTGAGAAACTTGATTTTTTGTTTCTAGTTTTTACTTGATGTGTGTGGGATTGGGTAGTTTGTCAGTTCTGGATTGATTTTTTATTTTTTAGAAATTTTCATGAGGATCGCATGTTCTGCTTAAGTTACAGTGCGGACTTGACCGCACTGTTAATTTACTCCATAGAGCAGTACCGCACCTGGTGTCACTGGGGGCCTACAGACCTTGAAAATCTTGAAATATTTTCATCGAGTTTAGTTTAGATCTTTTTTGTTACTTTTATCCTCTACCCAGATCTACATATATCCTGTTAAAAGTCTCTCATAAGTGAGTTCCATTGGTATTGTGTTTTGAATGAATTTCTAGAAGTTTTTGCATGCTTGGTTTGGTCTTCACTCAGTCTTTGTAGTGACTTGAAGCTTAGAACCCTAAGAGACCTTAGATCACCCTGGAATATTTTTTCTTCTTGATAAGTTTGGCTATTTTGTGAGATCTTCCTTTGGTGAGAAATCACTTTTGTTTCTCTTTGCGAAACTTTGAATAAACTTGGTCAAGTTGTGAATTTCATTTGCTATAAAAAACATAGCTGGATTTTTTTGGTTTATTTGTCTTGCTGAACGAGTTAATCCTTGGTTTGCTGAATAACGAAGGGAAAACATCCTCAAAAAACATTAGAAGCTTTTATTTCGATTAGTTTTAAGAAGTTAGATCTCAAGCTTAGATTTTTCATAGTTTTGAGTGTGTTGTCTTGAAATTTTAGTTTCTCTTTTGAAAAATTGTTTTTCTAGTTTTGAGTGTCGAAACAAAAAGGGATTTATTTCATGAGCATAATTAGTAGCTTCGTTTGAGTGTTTTGAAAAAGACAAAAACAAACACAAGTTTTATTTTCGTTTTTATGTTAAAGGAAAGTTTTGTTTTCAAGAATTGCATTCTCAACTCTTCCTTTAGCTAGAGATTCATTGAAAAGAAAAGAATTGATCATCTCAGGTGCATTTTTTAGCGTTTTCGAGTCGAGTCTTCACACCACAAAGTTTCATCTCCATACCTTTTGACTTAAGAAACAACCAATAAAATTAATGTTTAATTAAAATTCATCTAGCAATCTCTTTATTTCTAGGGCTCTTATTCACCAACATAGCTTAGGCTAGTATCTTGGAGTAGGGAGTAATTAAATCTCCAAGGTAGTTAAAACAAACAAGTAGTCAATCTTGCGATAGGAACAAAATCCAATTGTTACATCTATGCTCTGGGAAATATCCTCTTAAAGGAGAAGCACGAGATCATATCTGAACCAGTGAGGTAATCAATCCTTCCTCATTAGGAGAGATAGAAGATATTCATGTATTAAAAATGGTAAACCTCCGATTGACCATTATCGAGGAGCTTGGGGTCACTTGTTGGTAAACCTTGGATTATGTCAAGGAGCCTTAAAGGTAATTGAGCTTTTTACTCTACCCTTGCGTGCGTATCGGATCGGTTTCCCCAAGTATATTTGTTTCCATTGGTAACCTTAGTGGCTATAATCTTTAGAATTCTTCCTAAGGTGATGGTGGAGGGAAGATCCCACTGTACGTAGAACAGACATCGACTAGACTCACTTGGACTCTCTGGGGGGTTATCTTCACTCGAGACGGTTTTGTGGAGAATCTTACGCCAGTCTGTTTCATTAAGCAGGTTTTCAGGGTAACTGCTCCAACCGCCATTCTGTATTGAATTCTACGAGGTTGGATTTCATCACAAACTAGTGTTTTCGGTACGGAAAAATACTGTTTGTGTGTGGTTTGAACTCTTAGATTGTTAGGTGTGTAATTCAATTGTTTGGTTCTTTAGAGACTTTAGGTGGTTTTCTTGAGTTTTTTCTTCATTTTCGTGTGAAGTAATTAATTAATTAATCGTGGCTAAATTACTGAGAAAATCCCGTAGACTTCGGGGGCAACCTCGCGAATATACACCAAGTCAGTGTGAAGGGATAAAAGCTCTTGTCACACCTAGTGAAAGTAGAGTTGATTCACCAGAAGCTGGAGAATCATCTTTGGTTATTCATCCTGATTATCACGTTCGATCAACAAAGTATATTTCTGAATCACTTTCAGTTTCCGAGCTCACTGGTAGTTTTTGTTGTACTAGTGAACTCATTAAGGAACCTGAAATTTCCGAACCTGAAACTGAACCTGCTACTTCTCCAGTTTCTAGTGCTCCTGGTTCACCCAGGGTAGGAAGTGTCATTACCCAGAATCTTCCAACAGGACTTATTTCTATTGAAGAACTTATTATTCTGGATGAGGATATAAATCCCATTGAAAATCAACCGACTATAGAACTTAGGGAGTGTGAATCTATTTTTTACAGTCCTTTTTGAAGTGATTCTTGATACGTATCTTTGACAAACTTTTTAGAAAATCCAGGTCTCGTTGCTTCATGACCTCGTATTCATTTTCATCCAATGCCCAAAGGTTATTATCCTCCTCTGAATATGTCAAACCAGTTGTCCATGTTTTCCCAAAATCCGGAAAATTTTTTATATGGAGGTCCTTCTGTTCCATCTGGTTATCAGTCAGTTTCTGGTACTTTTCCAGGAGCGTCTCCTCAACCCATCGAACATGGGGTATCAACTGGTCATAACGGAACTCCACCGTTGAGTGTAGAAGAAATTCTTATGATGTCTGGTGCTATTCCAAATCTGCAACCTCAAGGTAGTTAGAATCCGCCTAGGGGGAAACCTCAATGTAATCCATTCTCGCCTAGGGGGCAACCTCAGGGCAGTCAAATACTGCCTGGGGGGCAACCTCAAGGCAGTCAAATTCTGCCTTGGGGCAACCTCAAGTTCAGTACATACCTCAAGGTCAGTACATGCCTCAAGGTCAACCCCATACTCAATATATGCCTCAAGGTTAACCTCAGACTCAGTATGTGCCTCAAGGCCAACCCCAGTATCAATATATATGTCACAGTCAACCCGAGTATCAGTACCCACCTCAAGGTTATCAACCTCAAGGTCAGTACGAATCTAAAGGTTTCCAACCACCTTTTGGTCAATCTTTTGTTCAAGGAATTGGAAATTATCAGTCCTACACTCAACCTGGTTATGGTCCTCAATATGCTCAACTTGTTATGGGCCCTTCACCTGGAATGAATATGGCATGGGATCCATCTCAAACTTAACAGATTTTGCAACCCAATGTGTAGTTGTCATCTCAACCTAGACAACCCATGATTTCTTGTTCAACCCAGCAACCCATCCAGTCTACTATCCAAACCTCTACACCTGGTGTAGTTTACCAGCTTGGGCCTAGTTCGCCTCGAACTCCACCTCAATCAACTGCTGCAACTACTGCAGCTTCTGTTCAATCTACCCCACCTACTTTTCGAGTATCGACAGCTTTGGTTTCTACTGTTCCTGTATCAACTCCTCAGACCTCTGTACCCCAGTCTGGACCTACAATCCATACTTCAGTTCAGATTCCTGTAGGACAACCTGGCTGAAGTACAATTGTCACAAGTCAACCTCAATTTACTTATCAACCGTACCAGGGACAGCATCAATGCGGTCCTGCTGTGCAAACCCCAGTTTATCAGTATCAACCATACCCTAGGTATACATATCAACAACTGCAACTTCAACCACCCCAGTTTGGTCTGGTTAATCTTGTTTTTCTGGGAGGATATAATATTCTGAATGCAAATCCAATTCCAGGTTATCCTGGGTATCCTCCTCCTAGAGCTGGTCTTGTGTCCCAAAGTTTTCAAGATCCTAACCGTCAGTTACCATTCATCGCAACTTTGGATTTACCCGACTTGTTGCGCCTTACGAATCATCCAATTAATTATCTTATGTACTGGTCGTTAATGCCTAGTAAGTTGCCCAGTGATATTCCCAAGTTTGAAGGAAAACCTAGAGAGGATCCGTCGAACCATGTGATGACCTATCACCTCTGGAGTGCATCAAATTCTATTATAGATGATTCAATTCATTTAAGGCTTTTTCAATGCACTCTGATTGGTCTCGCAGCTAAGTGGTACATTGAGTTGCCACTAAGCTCTTTTTATAATTTTAGTCAGTTAGCTACTTCGTTCTTAACTCATTTTCAGTTGCTTATCAGATATGAAAATGGCACAGAATTATTAACTTCATTAAAATAGTCAACATCTACATATATTTCAGACCATATTCATGAATGGCGACGTCGATGATGTTTAGTGAAAGTTTATATCCTAGATCAAATTTTGGCGGAATGGTTTGTTAAATCCTTATTTCCAAAAATCACTGAGGATGTGGCTAAGGCAGGAGTCGTTACTGAAGAGAAAGTAATTGCTCAAGCTTAGTACCTTGACTTAGTTTATACGCAGACGGGTACTTTACAAGAAAAAATCCCTGATCTTCTCAAGAAAAATCAAATAACTGCAACTCCTTCAGGGTCTCATGCCGCTGATGGTATGATTGGTATAGTTAATACCAAAAGTAAGAAGAAATCTGCAACGAATTATTCTCCTATTATAACTTTACCAGATTCCCCGACAGGAGAAGCTTCCGCTGAAGTTCCTGCCGATATTCATGTTGTAGAATCTTCTACGGCCAAATCCAAATCCGGTGGTAAAAAGAAAGGGAAGAAGAAAAATAAACAAAATGCAAAAGAGAAACCAAAAGAAACTGAATCTACTGACGAGAAATGTAAACCTCGCTATCCTTGTCTCATCTGTGACAAGGAGCAATTTACAAGAGATTTTCCACATCAAGCTAAGGTTTGAAAAATCGTCAAAGGTTCTCAAACACCTGCTGTCTTGAAGGATCCTTTCCCCACTCAGGATAGTAAGATGATAGGTTCTTCCTCAAATGCCTCAAAAGAACTAATTATGATGATGTCCCATGTCAGGATTACGACGCGATCACAAGATTATGGAAGTAAGAATCCTGTTGGTGGTAACGAAACAAAATCTTCTAGTTCAAACCCATCAACTTCAACTCCTCTTGGTTTAGATCCCCTACAGATCGAGAAACCTAATCCAGACTTAGTAATCAAACCGCCTGCTAAAGGTATACTTCGGAAATCATCTTTCAATCCACATGCGAGAGCTACTCAGAACTATAACATTGTTGAAGATTTAGCTATATCTCCTTTAGCAATGTCATCTTTGGAAGTGCTGCAATCATGTCCAGCACAACATAAATTTCTTTTCTCTACTATAGGAGCCATTGATCTCCAGGATTCCAACCTTATAATCTTTGATTTATAAAATAGTACACCTTGTTTACCTCATCAAATGGATTTCCAGATCCCAGTGTTAGTCAAAAATAGCCCTTTCTTTCGAACTATGATTGATGAGGGAGCTTCAACGTGTATTATGTCGATTTCGTGTTGGAAATCTCTTGGTTCTCTGACACTTAACCAATCCCCAATGATTTTGAAGGATTTTCATGGCCAAGGGTTTCATCCTTATGGCATTCTGTAGGATTTACCTATAGGGGTAGAAGGCAAAACTATTAATCTAGATGTGGAGGTGGTTGATGCCCCTCTGGATTACAACCTTCTTCTGGGTCGTAGTTGGTCTTACGTGATGACTGTTGTTGTTTCATCAGTCTTTCGGCTCATAAAGTTCCCTGATAATGGAAAGATAATTACAATAGATCAGTTGACTTACTTTTCATCTGACCCAACCTCTTCTCAGAGTATTCAACATGTCAGTAAAAAACTATCCCTTACAAGGATGTTGGAGTGGGATTAGTCAAAGATTCTGGTTTACTAGGAACTTTTTCCT
The DNA here is from genome assembly GCA_000404065.3 of Pinus taeda. Taxonomy (NCBI): domain Eukaryota; kingdom Viridiplantae; phylum Streptophyta; class Pinopsida; order Pinales; family Pinaceae; genus Pinus; species Pinus taeda. Next base: position 29,883 of record APFE030177972.1, read on the forward strand.
TTCCTCCTCCAAACGTGTCGCCTCCTTTTGCAACCATTAATATGATTTCATCAGACACTATTGTTCTTGATGATCCTTGGATCGTTCCTTCTGATTCTGAGGTGGACTCATTTGGTGATGCCATGCCCTTGAATCCATTTGAAGTTGCATATCAGGTAGTATAGTCATTTTCTGACTCTAGTTCAACCGAAATCAATCCAATGAATGTGGTCCATGAGGAATCACTTATAATATCAACCTCAAATTCAACAACCTTTTCTGAAACTGTTCATACTGATGAGCAGATTCGTGAGATTTTATCTATTGATGATTTACCATGGGAAGATCCTCATCATCGATCTTCATTTTTACCTGAGCTTGATCATTCTGAAAATGATTTCTCCTCTATTTTTACCACTGATTATGTCAAGGAACCACAAAATCCATTGAAACATTCTGATTCTGAGTTGAATTTGGGAAACATTTCTCGAACCATTCCTATTGACATTTCAGTGGAGCCCAGAATTATTGAAAACATTCATATAGGTGCTTCTTGTACGGACGAGGAAATCCAAACTTATAAAGCCCTATTTCAAGAATTCCGCGATGTGTTTGCCTGGTCATATGAAGAAATGCCAGGAATCGATCCATCAATTGTTGTCCATGAAATCAAAACTTACCCTGATGCTAAACCCATTCGGAAACGTTTGCTTCAGATTCACCCACGAAAAGCTGTTGCTATTAAAGCTGAAGTTGAGAAATTACTTAAAGAAGGTTTTATATAATCGATCCCTTTAATGGATTGGGTATCGAATATTGTTCCTGTTAACAAAAAGCAAGGAAAGATACAAATATGTATTGATTATAAGGATATTAATCAAGCCTATCCAAAGGACAATTATCCAACTCCCTATATCGATCAAATAATTGATGATTGTGCTGGCAGTGAAATGTTCTCCTTTATGGATGGATTTTCCTGTTACAATCAAATTACTATACTCCCTGCAGATCAACCAAAAACGGCTTTCATTTGTCCATGGGGGACCTTTGCTTATTGCAAATTACCTTTTGGGTTGAAGAATGCTGGCACAACTTTTCAAAGGGCTATGCCTTATGCATTTCACGACATTAAGCACATTGTGTAGCCTTATCCCAATGATTTACCTTCTCATTCATTACGTAGAGCCGATCATCTCACTCATTTACGAGCCATCTTTATGAGATGTAGGCATTATCAAATTAGGTTGAATCCACACCAATGTGTTTTCTAAAATGGGTCGCTTACTGGGCTTTGTTGTTTCAAAAGCCGGCGTTCGTGTCGATCCCTCGAAGGTTGAAGCCATTGTTAAATTACGTCCCCCTTCGACTCTTCGCCAACTCCAAAGTTTGCAAGGGAAAGCAAACTTTTTATGTCGATTCATTCCTAACTAAGCCAAGGTTATGAAAGGTTTTACCAGGTTGTTGAAACAAAACACTCCATTCTTTTGGGATGAGATAGCTCAGAAATATTTTGATGCACTTAAACACGCGTTGACCCATGCACCGTTATTACATCCTCCCAACTACAACCAGGATTACTTTTTGTACCTCTTCTCATTCCACCATTGGAATGGTTTTAGTTCAGGAAGATGAATTCAATGCTGAGCATGTGATTTACTATCTTAGTCAAACTTTGAATCCAACTAAGCTTAAGTATTCACATGTGGAGAAATTGGCTCTGGTAGCTGTTCAAGCTATCCAACGATTTCATCATTACATTCTACTACGCAAAACCACAATACTTTGTGACTGTAACCCTATGACGTATATTTTGACTAAACAATTGCTAGGGGGAAAGTATTCCAAATGGATTGTTATCCTGCAGGAATTTGACCTAGAATTTGAAAAATCCAAGTCAAAAATGTCTTTGGTTTTCGCGGATTTGATGTGTGACTTCCCTTGTACTGATACCGAAACTGTGGCAGAAGAATCCCTTGCAGATGAATCTTTGTTTCTTATTAGTAATCTTGATCCATGATATGGGGATATAGTTGTCTATCTCCAAACCCAATATTTTCAGCCTGAAATTTCACGATCTCAGCGAAAGAAATTCCGTTTTCAATCCCAACCATACAAAATTCTTGGAGATACACTCTATCGTTGTGGGGTGGATTCCATTTTTCATCTTTGTTTAACTCATGAGGAAGTTGAAAATGTCCTAAATAACTGTCACTCTGGAGCGTCTAGTGGTCATATGTCTGGGTATGCCACAACCCAAAAGATTTTGCGCGCTGGTTATTTCTAGCCATCCTTATTTAAAGATTGTATCAATGTAGTCCAGAAATGCCACAATTGCCAAATTTTTGATCGAAAGATGCATGCTCCACCTGCTCCTCTCCACCCTATAATTGTTGTTGGTCCTTTCACAAAATGGGGTATCGATTTTATTACATGTAACACTCACTCGGCCGGGGGGCATGCGTATATCATCCTTGTGGTAGATTATTTTACCAAGTGGACCGAGGCGATGCCTACATTTTTGGCAGACGGAAAAACTACTGCTATTTTAATTTTCAATCATATAGTTGCTAGGTTCGGTGTTCCTCAAGTGATTATCACTGATCATGGGAGCCATTTCTAAAACATCATGATGACAGAGCTTGCAGATCAACTTGGCCTACGTCATGATAGATCTACTACATATTACCCACAGGCCAATGGTCTGGTTGAGGCAATCAACAAAGTTCTAGTCACCATGATCCGACGAATCATTGGTATTCATCGATTGAATTGGTATAACATGTTATTTTCAACTCTCTAGGTGTACCAAACCTCAGTAAAATCATCAACAGGGTTCACTCCTTTTCAACTCGTTTATGGGTTGGAAGCCGTGTTAGCCATTGAATGCGAAATTCCGTCATTGCAAATAGCCATAGAATTACTTCCAGCCACTTCTGAAGAGGAAAAACATTTGTTGTAGTTAGCTCAATTAGATGAGAATCGATGTGATGTTTCTTTAGCAATCGAGACTCACGAAAAAAGAATAAAAGCTGAGTATGATCGAAATGTTACACCTCATAATTTTTCGAAAGGGGACCTAGTTTTATTATACGATCAAGCTAACGATAAGCTAGGGGCTGGAAAATTCGTACCCATGTGGCATGGTCCTTTTGTTGTTAAGCGAAGGCTGGCTAAAGGGGCCTATGAATTAGTATATTTTGACAGTGTCTCTTTAGGTAAACCCAGAAATGGGCTTTACCTGAAAAGATATTATGCTTAAAGTTTGGTGTGGAGATTTTGGTTAGAATATATTTCTTTCTAGTTGGTGTGTTTTAGATGAGAAAGTGTGCCTAGTTTAGAGAGTGTTTTGTTGTTATTCCTGCTTATCTTCGTTTTACTCTTGATATTGCAGATGTTGGCGTCTTCTCAAACATACATTGGTTTTGCTGATGGTGCCTGTTGTAGTACACGAAATATTTATTCCGCAGCTTGGGTTATCTATTCATCCTCTGATGAGTTAGTATCTATGCATGGGGTAAGCCTTGCTCAAACAACGAATAACATTGCAGAGTATAGTGCAGTGATTGAGTTATTATCTAAATCCATCTCATTTGGGATTCAGTGTTTGATTGTAAGGTTAGATTCTGAACTCGTTGTATTACAGCTTAACAGGGTTTATGCCATTAGAAATCCAGTATTATTAAGATTATTTTTAAGAGTTCATCTCTTGGAACGTGAATTTGACTACATTGAATATCAACATATTCCAAGATATTTAAACACATCAGTAGATGCAGTTGCTTCTCAAATGATAAATAGACATTTGCGATAATCAAGAGAGTAAATTTAAAAGCATCCCATAAACATGTTATAAAAAATAACCAGTAATAACGATATATCATAGCATAGAAATGTGTCAAAATATACATCGTCTTCGATCATAGGTTGAAAAACACCTTATGATCAGCAAAAATGATAGTACAAAAAGATATAAATGTCATATGAAGTCTACAAAGGTGATCATCCCATCCCTGATGATGATCACGATAAGAAACCACTGCTTGGGCTACCCTACAAAGGAACCTCCTAAAAGGTCCTGGGACCCCAATCACATAGCTCTGAAGCCTAAGAGGAATATCATCTATGCTAGTCTTTGGAATATCTACTATTAAGCACTCTAGATGACTCTCCAATTTGGCAAAGGTCTCTGCTGATTGGTCCTATGGGGTCGGTGCCGCAGCAGTTGGGTGTATTCTCTCATAGGGCGGGAGAGTGGTTGGACACTATGGACCCACATCTGCATTTAAAAATTTTTTACTATCAGTTTTTGGACGATTTAAAAACAAACAAAAAAAAAATATAATTTAGAAAATGTTGAAAACAATTTTACCTGTACCATCCCATTGCTCTCCTGGTGGAAGAGCCATGTCTCGATCACCACGATAATCCATTCTAGCATATGGAAAGTCCTGTATCACGAAAATTTGGTTTCCCAACCAGCAAAAATAGTCAGGTGAGAATCAAACAACCTCGGTGCCCTCCTCAGGATGGCAGGCCATGACTGCAGCCCAGCGCATAATCCTGGGATCTCGGGGAAGTCCAGCCTCAACGCTGAGTTGCTGTGGAACCAACATAGGAACCTTCTCTAGGGCAAAGCTCACAACTAAGTAACCATATCCAAAGTTCTTAGTTGTCCATTCTTTGCCCTAGTTAGTTGGCCTTTCACATTGGCCAACACAACATCGTACCAGTTGAAGATGGTGCCTTGGAAGCATACAAAATTTTAGGGGCGAATGTTCGCCCTTTGGCGAAATTAAGGGGTTTTAAATTTTTAGTGGGAGAATATTTTGTATCATAGTACATTTTTACAAATCACCTCAAATAGCCCACCTTATTTTAAGGAGAGGGTAAAAAAGGTAAATTTAGCCCTTGAAATTAGGAGTTACAACCTTCCATTCGCCCATTTTCAAGAATAGGTTTTATTTAAGTGAATCCATTCGCCCATTTTCAAGAGTAGGTTTTATTTAAGTGAATCCTATGGCCCAAATACCATATTTATAAAAGAGGTATCGTAAATTAATAAAAATATAAATAAATGAGAAGTATGGTAAATAAATAAAACGTTTTTTATATTAACTCTGTAAGTCACCTTATATACATACAAGGGTGTAAACAAATAAAAATATAAGTAAAGTGGAGGTATGGTAAATAGATAAAAATATAAATAAACTAGACTTATGGTAAATAAATAAAACCTCTTTTTATATTTAGTCCATAACCCTCGTTTTAT
>APFE030177972.1:37130-91058 GCA_000404065.3 Pinus taeda
CCTTCCATTTTTCCCATATACCATGGAGATTCGCCCATTTATTATACTTATAAATTTAGGGGGGGTTCTTAAAATTTTCCCTGCTTGGAAGCAGTCTACTGCCATGCGCATCTGGGAACCGGTAGCTAAATGCAATGCTGTGCTTTCACACAGTCTGGTGACAGTAAATGCGATCACTTTAAGTTCAAGATGGGTGATGGTCTTAACATCTATTCGTTTGTCCGCAGTTTGGACATTGCAAAACTCTAGTCGGAGACTAGTGACCGACTGACCACCTGGCCTAGATCCTTAATAGAGATAATCCTTCACCTCTCTTTGGCAAACCAGTTAGAAAATAAATGTCCTCTGGCTCGATTTCAAGCCGGTGTCCTCCAACGATGAAACATTGGTCCTCCATGCTCCACCTGTCTACCAACCATTGTAGAAAGTCTACCTGTGCCCTCATGCCACGTATGGCCCAAAATTTCAGTATTCTGCATACTATTAAAGCCTGTAATGAAGGTGGATGGAGTAATGTGGCTTGATCCACATCTTCATGTCCTCTTTCCTGCCAAATACGCATCTTGTCTATCTGCATTGCAAAATAGGCGGTTTAGAATTTTGTGATTTCAAAACATTTGCGTAGAAATGAGAAATTATAGGGTTTCAAAACGTGTTTTGCGGGGTCCGCACCCACTGCGTTAGGGACAGTGCATAGGTCTGCACTTGTCCTTAAGGGAAGTTGCGGGACCCCAACTGTTTCGTTTATAGGAAAAAGTCGAGGTTCGCAGGGTATACATGCTATGCCTATGCAACCACCGCGAGCGATTTTTAACCATAATTTTCCTCAAAAAATGAATTTTAAAGCCCTAAAAATGAAAATGAAACGGATGAAATGCAAGTCAGGGATGATGTGGATTACCTGGAGAGGACAGTTCTTGATTCCAGCGGTCGGATTTTCTGCAATCTTCACAGGAATTTTTCTTACCAAAAGCTCTTACTTTTTACTCCAAAGCCAAACGGTGAAAATGAACTTGTAAAAGCCCTTTTTTATAAGATTTTTGAATAAATGAATTTTTAATTTATTTATTTTTCACTTTAAAAAGGTCACTTTTGGTACATTTTTATTAATTTTTAAACAGATATGAGTAATGTTTGCAGTTTTTGTGTAGAATATTAGGTGTTCAGGGGGAATTGGTCATTTTCAGCAAAAACACATAGGAGTCCTCTTTAAGCTCTTTTTTGACTCGTAAAATATGAAAATATTGCCGAGTTTTTCTTTTAGACTCGTTAAAACGGAATTAAAAAGATGGTCCATTGACAACTCTTTTCTGACCGTATAAACATGAAAAGATTGCCGGACTTTCGCCATTTCGAGTTCGATATTGGTAATAAAACGATGTGTTTTCGGTCGCTTTTTTACTTTTTCAGATTGAAGGCACTAATTATGAAAAGTAATCCTTGATTTTAATGGTCAAGTGGTTCTCTCAAGTATTATTTTATACTTTTTCGGGCTTGGGGGACACAAATTTACGAAAAAGGACAACCATGGAGTTTTCTTAAGTTTTTCTTCTGACTCCCTAAAATTGAAAAATGCCGAGTTTCTCCTATACTGGACTCATTAAAATTTAACAATAAAGGACTTGTTCAATTACAAACAGGAACAGACCACTCCTTCTTAGGGTTCGAATCTTAAACTAAGTTGGACTCATCTGAAGGATGAGCTTATAACCAAGCAAACGTTATCCTCCTCAAGCTTGTCAAAAATAAAGAGGTACTTGCTAGAAATGGTGGGGGAAAGAGAGAAAAATGAACCTGATTGTTATACTTTGTCTTTTGAAAAGTAGTCAGCCACTCTTGAACACAACACTTTTCATTCACCTGGGTAGGGAAATCCTTTACCTAATAGTTAATCAAACCATATTGAAATTTTTCAGCCAGTTTCCGGGTATTAGCTTTGGTTCAACTGTAACCAAACCATCTGTAGTGTCATTATGTGTTCAAGAGGTCAGTTCAAATAAACCATTCATTTGTGAAATGTCTGTAATCCATCTTGACCATCCCTAAGTTAGTCCTTGCCAAATACGTTTCTTTAAAACTTGATCTATGATTTCGTGTTATGGGCTTACCTACAATGGATCGCTTTCTATCGACTCCAACTCATTATCTAGAAACATGATCCAGAAATCGTCAGTACCTTGGAATCTGCATGCCTCAATGGTAGGTTTCTTTCCTTTGACGATAGGTTGCATCATTGACCTTCGATCAAAGGATTCTGTGATGTGTTCGACATCGACTCATTCATTCACATTTCATGGATTGTACTGAGTAGTTTGAGGGCCATTGATATTACTGGTGGTTCCTCTCACACTTGTTAATGGTTTACATCATTGACCAGTAATCAAGTGGTTTCTACCATGTTCGACTTCGACACATTCATTCACATGGATAGAATCGTACTAGTTCGGGAAACAGAAATGAAGACCCTGGATCTAGTTTCCACCGTCGAGGCTGCGAGGAATTTTGTTATTCATTATACTATGTACTATTCATAAACAGATGGCTGCACCCATACTGTGTCTACATATGTCTATACTTTTCATGTATTACAAAACCATTCCTGTATCAGAGCAGTTTAGATAGTTTCTAGTCAGTTTTGATCTAAGTATGGGAATTCCTACCTCAGCGATGATATGATCATATATATGTATATTTTGCATTGAATGTTTTTATAGGTTCCGACCGGAGTATCCACAGGAAGATCCTTGAAATGATAAAGCACTTCACTCTTCATAGATGATAAAACTATCCTCATCTATTATAGACTTCACACTTTAGGGGGCAATCTGTTACACGAAAAATTGTCACCATGACTTTCTGTAATTAATATGAGTCTATCACTCATACATATCTCTTTTGTAAGTCTTAAACTTCAGCTCTACATATCAAGCTTTGAAAATGAGAGAAAGTCCTTAAAAATCTCTAAAAATTTGGTTTCACACTTTTTCTTAGCTTTACCTGCGGTGCTGCACTCACTGGTCATGTCCCCTGTGCACCTGACTACTCTATATCTGCATATATGGGTGCAAACCCCTGTAAAAGTGAAAAGGCGCGAGTTTATTCTTCAAAACTCACTTTGAGTCAATTCTGGAAGCTTCTAGATGGAATCTTGCACTGGCAAGTTCCCTCCTTGAGGGTGCATGCATCCCATTCCTTAAGGAGCTAACCCCTTGATGTGAGGAGCTTATCCCCTTGAAGAAGGACTCTATCCCTTCAATGGTGAACCTGTAACCTCCTTCCCTTGCACTATAAAATGAAGCCTTGGGCTAGTTACTTGAGAGGTTGAAAGCTGAATATTTTTTAGGGTATATGGTGCTGGAACTTAGTCTTCCTAATTGAGCTTTTGAGACGAAAGATCACATACCTTTTGATCTCATTTGGGAAAGAGTGAGGCTTGTCAAAGTAGAGGAGATTCCTACCTGGACCCTGGGAAGAGCTTGTACAACATCAAGGCACCAAGGTTGTAAAGTTCGTCTTTCTCAAAGTTAATACAATCAAGTTTATTTTTCTCAATAAGTTGTGCTTAATGGTTTATTTCATAGACTCCTTGATCACTATGATGAACATGATTTATTATATTAGCTATGCAGGTGTTCTTTGATGTGTGCTTGTTTGTGTTGCAAGTTATTAAAAGGATACTCTTTGAAGCTGTTGGAGCAAGGCTGCCACAAACTAGCGTTGGACTTGAGGTAGGGTCTAAAACACCTCTTAGTTTGTATTAATGAATCGAAATATGTTTAGAGAAAAGTAGATTTGCTTGTCCTGCTTGTTGCTAGATCAATTGATACTAGGGAGATTGGTCTTGTCTGCAAGAATGATTTATCCACTTAACACCACTATCTCTATCACTTCAAAATCAATGAGCATGCTCACACCTTCAATATCCATTATCACCCCCTGTAGCCACCCCATGGGGATGATATTCTACTGATTCGCCACCCTTAGCTCAATCAGAGACCATTGTAACACAAATCTCCCCATTTGTTCCCAAGTTTATTTAGGTAGGACATTTGCGTCTGACCCCAGGTCAAAGATAACCTAATCCATTTCATACTCTCCTATTTGTGCGATGAGTCTCATATCCTGTCCTGTCCTTGTTTAATGCTTACCAAGCTTTCGTACTCTACACGGCTCAACGTGAGTGTTTCCAGTGCATCTATTTATGAGTTCCTGTAGCCCCTTCACAACCTTGCTATCACGCAGTAGTTTCATGCAGGTCTCCAAGAGGGTTGTAAGCTTAATAGGGTCCATATCTTGGTCAAGCTTGGCCTTGCTTCCTGAGGCGGAGGATTCAGCAAAGCTCTTCTTCGCTTCCATGAAGGTTTCTCATGCACACTCCAAATTGAGCTTAGCCTCCTACATTGGAGCTTTGCACACCCATGTACTATCCTCGGGATGTTTCCACTTATCATCTTTTGTTGCGACTCCACTTCAGAGCACTATATTAACATTTGGGTCCTCTTCACATGGCTTAGACCTCATCATCCATAGGTTCTGAATAGGCTGCAATGGTAGCACCCCTTTGTTGCCTATCCTTGCTATCAATGTAGCACAGTCTTTCATTTCATGATCAAACATCGTGCAATAGTTGCATGATGGATGTGTTGTGTTAGTATAATCATAGGCATAATGTCCTGGTCCTCCGCAATTGTAGCAAATCAATTGTTCCCAACCTTTTCTAGGTCCTCCTCTTCCACAGCCTCATTTGCGCCCTGGAAATCATATCCGTTCCATCCTCGCACTTTGTCCAGGGGGCCGCATTTCAGCCTAAACCCTATAGATGAGTGTTCTATCAATCATCAACTTATAGCTTCTGAATTTGCACTCATCATGCCCTACCGATCTACAAAAGTTGCAGAACAACTGCTACAGTGTCTGTACAAACTTCTGTAGCAAATGACAGTTATCCGTGACGTTTTTTCCTAGTAGCTGACATATATCACACCACAATGCAGGCCTTGTACTTAGTCGTACTTGAGCTTCTGGTCTCAAATGCATTGCTTCTCCTCCTATAAGGTAGTTCGCAAAGAATGGACAATGGTCTTTGTCATGTCCTTGATTCTTGCATTTCAGACACCATACCTCTCCGTGCACTTCTGGTTAGACTATTTTATCCTGCTTCAAACTTTTTATCTCAAGGAAAATATTTTTCAACTGCGCATGGATCTGTTGAACCCCTAAATTAAGATCTTGCATCGGGGTCTCATGCAGTCTCATTGCAATCTCCATGGCTTCCACCTGAGTCGTTATCTTCTGTTGTGATAGCGCAATGCTTAAGTGTGGTAGGAGCGAAGCCGCAAACCATTTATGATGTTGTTCGTCTGTTAGGTTCATGTTAGCTTCACAGATTGTATACTTCAACCTTTGATCGAGTTCCCAAGGTGTCTCACCTAGTTGCACCACAATTTCTTTGAACCCTACAATCGACTGTGCTTAAGATATAGGCTTACTAAATTCTCTATTCAGTGCTATCTGGATGTCCACTACTCCAGCATTTGGTTTATCACTAACGTACTTGATATTCCAGGTTAGCATGCGATCCTATAGAGCACTAACTAGTGTCGCCTTCTTCCTGTTATCATCTATAACGACCCGAGCTTCCAATACAACTTTTAAAACGAACCAAAATTCGTCTGGGTCCTGATTCCATAAGCCTTTGAACAAAGGTAGCTTCACTGAATTTTCCATACTGAACTGCAGTGGAGGAGGAGGTGGTACAGGTGAATTTGGAGGTGGTGTGGGTGGAGGTGGCACTCACGAGAATCCTTGCCTTATTAACTGAATAGCACTTTGTGGAGAAACCTGTGTTATTCCCTCTTTGTCACCTCATGGAGGTGAAATCAACGAACTATATTTAGGACCCTATCCAACAACTATTAATTTTTTAGTTGCAGGTTTCTATTCTCCTACGCCGCGAATTCGTGGATCTTCCTATCCTACCAGTCTCTGATCTCTTTCTTAGTCAGATTCCATTGTTACGACATCACACATCTCTTATGCAAATTCTAGTCCCAACAATGGAAGCATTTGTTGGATTGAGGGGGCCTGACTAGGTTCAACGTTAATTAGTGAAACAAATCCCTACACTACTTGCCCTTTTGGCATCAACCCGCGGAGTGCGGACCGACGTCTCACTCGAAGCAGTATGGGGTGATGCTAGAGCCAAGTCTCCGCACCCTGTGATGGTCGTGATGTCATTTTATTCTTGCCTTCGCGCAGGTCACTTTTCTCTAGGGCTTACTAGACAAGCCCTCTATTCTATCCTTCAATACCTCCATGAAAGGGTGTGGCTGACCTTCCTGTAGCCCTAACCCTTGATCTAGACACTTTTGTGCTACTAAGGCAGCATACCATGCAAATTCTTTAACTAGTATGAGTTTCTTACTTATCTTATTATATACTCAGATTTAGCACTCCGTAAATAGATATTCTTATATGTGTTCAGTTATCCAACATAATCATACACATTCACACATCACATAATCATTATAAAGGAAATTCATACATAAAATGATAATATGCATTAATCAGAACAACAACATGGAAATTACAGAATCCTTCTCTTTATTAATCTCTTCCAAGTGATTGCAGACTCTATCCACCCTGTGCACACAACTGCAAGGGTCCGCACACTCAACTATGGGGTTCTACCCTAGGCCTCTGTGTACTTAGCTGCAGAGTCTCTACCTATGCTACGACTTGAAACTTAAACTTCTTACTTCAGAGCTATGACTCTCTTACCTTGTCTTATGTTTATTCAAAACTACTTAGAGCTTAGATCTTTTTATACAATTCCATGGTTCGTAGACCATGGATAGATCTCTTACAACCAACTTTACTTTACAAAACTAAGGGCAGACAACCCTTTATGACTTATGACTCCTATGCACTCCACGACCCCAAAATGTAGAGTCTTTACCCTTTTATTACAAAATTTGACTCAATTATGGGCTTTTAGCCCCAGAACGGCCCTTTGGGGGATCCCATTCCCAACAATATGGTATCCATAAGATCTTCCCTTACTCCTCTAAGAAGGAACAGCTTTGATGACTTTGGGCCAAGTGTGCACCTGACCCTTTTGTAGCTAAGCTGGAAGCTTTCTTCATAATCCTCTATGGATTCATCATTACCTAAGGCCATCATAAAAATTTCTTGTTTAGTGTCTTTAGACCTATATTAGTCTTGATACTCGTTGTTGAAGGCTTGATGCATTTGAGCCCAAGTTGTGATGCTATCTCCAGGTAAACCCATGAACCAGCGCAAAGATGCATCCTTGAGAGTGGATGGAAATAGTTTCAACTTCTGCTCATCATTTGTATAATCATAGGTTCGCATATGAGAAAAAGCTCAAATAAGAAAGTGTCTGGGTCTTCTGTGGTCAGGCCATGGAAATGAAAAAGGGTAGAAGGGCTTATATTTTTCATCTTAACATCCCCATTAGTTTCCCTGATGGGGAAGGCACCGTCAACTCTTTCTCTATTTCCTTTGTCATTTCTGTTTTCATCCATAGGTTTAGTAGGAATGGGTTCTCCTTCTTCTTCTTCCCATGTAGGTTCTTCAAGTATGTTTGGTTTCTCACCTAAGGGTTCCTCCAGTTCATAGCCACCGAAGAAGAGGGAAGGTTGGTTGTTTGAAGCAGTGGGGGTATTTTGCAAAAATTCCCCTAAACAAGGCATGAATTTTTTTTTGTTTTGTTTTGTGTTTTTTCAAAATTTGGAAGTAATTCCAGAATTGGAATTACAGACTGAATGAAAACTACTGACTGAATGAAAAAATTAAATAGTTAATTGAAATCTTACTTGAAGAATGGAAAGGAAAGCAAAGAATGTAGAATGAAAAAGGAAGCAACTAAATTAATTTTGGATAAATAAAACTAATATCAAAATATTAGAAACAAGAAATAGAAGAAAGAAAGTAGTAATCATATATTACCCAAACATCTCCCCAACAATCGCGCCAAAAAGTGATGAGCACTAGTATTGCAGCAAGAATGTTGCAACTCCTAGAGCTACCAACTTTACTTTATCAACACGGAGTTCGTACAAACTTGGAGGTGACAATGTTGTATACACAAGTAAAAGTGATGGTTCTGCCTTTTGTCACTATTTCGCTGGCAAGAGACCACTAGGGCTTTCTGTTGGCATTATGATACAGGTTTTTTCCTTGATGGCAACTCACTCAGATGATAGTTCACAGTGCAACAGGTTAATAGAAAATGATTATAGATTAGACTCCAGAGATTGAACAAATAGAGTAGTTTAAGAAGTATATTCTTGTTCACCTTGTCCAAGCAGCGTATACATGTAGGTTAACATAACAAAAAGAGTGTATACATATACACACACTTTCACAGGAGGAAAAGTGCGTACATGTTGGAAAACCAAGGCTTCAGTCCAAGGTATTTTGGTCCAAGGTATTGATCCAAGGTATTTGATCCAAGGTATTGATCCTAAGTGGTTTTGGTCCAAGGTATTGAGAAAGGCCTAAAACATGTGAGGAGAAGATCATAATTTAGGCCAAAGTGTGCAAGTATTGAATATCTTATGAAGTGTTAGATCAAATATGCAGGTTATGGGTTTCTTATGCTTTGCTTGATATGAGCTAAGGATGCACCTATGTGGTTGATGATGGATGATGGATCGGGATCATAAGACCTAAAATGAATTATCATTATGTGGTTTGATCATGGATAGTGGTGGCCAGGGTGTAGGTGTAAGTGACAAACGTTCAAAACCGAAAACAATTTCTTGAAGTTCAGGCAAAATTTATTCTCTCATTTCCTGCAGAGTCTCAATAATATACCTCCAAAGTTATCTATCCTGTTAAATTAGAAAAACTGCTAAATTTAGCTGAATAGATAAGTTCTTTACAAATCCTCTAAACATCACATATCACAATCGCAAGCTCACCAAGAAACTTTCTTTACTTATTAACGATGTGATGCGATATTTATCGGCGCTCTTTGTATCAGATGTCACATTTTGTAACTTTGTCGGCTAGGGCCATTCACTCTTGAACCTGATGCGATATTAACCAATGATCCAACGGTCAACATCAATAGTGATCCAAGGGTCACTGAGATATTGCATGGAGATCTATGAGATGATACCGCCTACCGGAGCCGATAGACTTATTAACCTCAGTTTATAAAATTTTGGGTCCGGACTTGAGATTAACGACCGATGACAGAAGCCATCAGATCTACGGCTCATGGGACTTCATAATACCACAAGGATCAAAGTTGGGCCAACCCCCGTTGTTGACTATGGCACAATGCATTGAAAATGCAATAAACAGTTAATAATGAGTGAGACACTCAACCGGATTAAGGAATCTGTGCACTCTCAAACCCCGCAGTTGTTAATACATGACAAAAAGAGATTAAATGTGATCACACAGAACTATAAATTATGGAAAATAAATGATACACAGAGATACTGCGGAGGGATGCAACACCCCTGGGATTGACCAATTTCACACAATAATACACAGAGTTATGTTTTCTACAACTTAATCATATATGGCCACACAAGCCATATCAGTCAAAATCCTTTTACAATCCTTCATAAATTAGATAAATACTATTCCATCCTAACTATCAGATCGTTGAAACACTAGATCAATTTAGCCTATTCTTAACACTATCTAATCTGGTCGATATTCTCCTCAAGAATCTCAACTGAATCAAAACTGCATGAATTAATTACAAAACCACTCAATCGCTAAATCCTAGCTCAAATCCTATATAGAAATCTTGTAAATTGGCAGCTAAAGGATCCCACTCCATTTCTTGTAATGTTTTTTGGATTTTTGGAGTAAGTTCGAAGCCTTTTGCCTTCAAGCATCATGCTCCTGCATTAGAATCCTGAGGACAAAATTCTTCATGGGCTCTTGTCCATGAGCTCTTCTATAGAACTACCCAACTTCTGTAACATGGCATCTATCATCCAAGTAGCTTTAGCAATTGGTTGGTCCTTCCATTTGACCAAATACTGAAAATACTCCTGTCCTCTTGTCTTCTTCAACAATTTCTTGTCAAAAATCCTCTATAGCTTCAATTCCTTTGCTATAGGCAACTACTTTACCCAATCAATCTCTTGTTCTTCTTGATCCTTCATTGTTTCATTTTCTTGTTCCTTTTCATACCTTTATAAGTTAGCAACATTAAAAATTGGAGATATTCCAATATGAGTGGGTAATTCAATTTCATATGCATTTGCAGAAAATTTTCTCAAGACTCTGCATGGTCCAATTTTATTAAACTTAGTTTATTGTGCTCCCTTTTTGGAAATATTTCATTCCTCAGGTGTGCTAAAATCAAATCTCCAACCTCAAAATTATCTTCTCTTCTCTTCAAATATGCTCTAAACTTGTATTTTATGTTGTTATCCTGTAGTTGTTATTTTACCTGTTCATGTATTGTTGGAACTTCTGTAGAAAAAATTTCTCCTTGAGCACTTCTCCTTTTAGCTTTTCCCAAGTCTCTCAATTCAGATACTCCTCTTGGGTGCATTCCATAGATTATATGGAATTGACTCTTCCCTATACTCCTGTTAGGAAAATCATTATAGGTGTATTCTTCTTGTGCCAATACCTGATCCCACTATTTTGGATATTCACTTGCAAGACTTCTCAAAAGATTACCCAAGCTTCTATTTACAACTTTAGTCTATCCATTAGTTTGAGGATGATAAGCAGAACTGAAACTCAATTTAGTTCCAAGTTGCTTCCATAATGTCCTCCAGAAATGTCCAACAAATTTGGTGGCTCTGTCTGAAACAATGCTCTTAGGTAACCCATGTAATCTTACAATCTCTTTAAAAAATAGATTAGCAATATGAGTAGCATCGCTGGTTTTATAACATGGTATAAAATGTACCATTTTTGAAAATCTATCAATTACTACATAAATTGAATCAATACCTCGTTGAGTTTTCGGTAAACCCAAAACAAAGTCCATACTTACCATATCCCAAGGCCTATCTGGAATAGGTAATGGATTATACAAACCTGTGTTTTGACTCCTTCCCTTTGTGTATTGAAAGACTTTACAATTTTTCACGTACCTCTCTACTTCAGACCTCATTTTCGGCCAAAAATAAAACCTGTTCAACTGTTCATAATTTTTTTTTGAACCAAAATTCCCTCCAAGTCCTCCACTATGTTTCTCCTTGATCAAATTCTCCCTCATAGAACAACTTGGTATGCACAGTTGATTTCTTTTAAACAACAGTCCCTCTTGTAGGAAATAATCTAGCCACTTGCTTCTGTATAACAAAACATGATTTCTACAAGCTTCAAATGCCTCTTTAAAATATAGATCTTTCTCATATAACTCTTTAAGAAAATTAAAAGCCAACACTTGAATTTGACTTTCTTGAACTAAAATTCTTTTTCTACTTAAGGCATCTGCTACTTTGTTTGATTGACCAGTTATATTTTTTAATACAAAATTAAAACTTTGCAGGTATTCTACCCATTTTGCACGCTTTTAGTTAAGATTTGGATATTTCATAATGTACTGTAATGCATCATTATCTAAATACAGTATGATCTCCTTGGACATCAAGTAATGTCTCCACTTCTTCAAAGACTATAGCACTGCATAAAACTCCTTGTCGTAAGAACAATATTACTTGTTTGTCTCATTCAACTTTTCACTAAAATAAGCTACAGGACTGTCCTCCTGACTCAAAGCAACTCCAATGGCTTTTTCATTGGCATCACACTTCACTTGAAAAGGTTTATTAAAATTAGGTAAAATCAAAATAGGTTTCTCAGTATTCTTTCTCTTCAACAGGTGGAAGTTCTTTTCTACTTTAGAAGTCCATTTAAATGGTTGTTTGTCCTTATTTATTGTGTCAATAATTGAAGCATTAATCTTACTCAAATTCCTTATGAATTTCCTGTAAAAACTAGCAAGTCCGTGAAAACTTCTTACCTCAAAGACAATTTTTGGTGAAGGCCACTCCATAATAGCCTTGATCTTCTCTGGATCGATCTGTAACCCCTCAACAGCAACAATGAAGCCCAAATACACCAACTCCTCCTACATGAATGAACATTTATTTAAATTTAAAAGTAATTTTTCTTGTTGTAGCCTCTATAAGACATAATTCAGATGTCTCACGTGTTCCTCCTTAGATATTTTGTAAACTAATATATCATCCAAATATACTATTACAATTTTACCAATAAATTCCTTTAGAACTTCATTCATAAGTCTCATAAATGTACTAGGGGCATTCGGCAATACATAAGGCATTACCATCCACTCATATAATCCTTCATTGGTTTTAAAATTAGCTTTCCACTTATCTCCCTCTCTAATTCTAATTTGATGATAACCACTTTTTAAATCTAACTTTGTAAAATATCTAGCTCCACTCAAACAATCCATCAAATCTTGGATTCTAGGTAAACAAAAACTACAACTAATTGTTATCTTATTGATTTCTTTCGAGTCAGTGCACATTATCCATCCTCCATCCATCTTTGGGCTCAGCACTGTTGGCATTGGGGAAGGACTCAAACTCTCTCTAACTAGTCCCTTGTCTAACAGCTCCTGAACCTATTTCTGATCTCTTCATTCTTCGTGGGAGTCATCTTGTAAGATGCTTTATTAGGTATATTTGCTCCTAGAATCGAATCTATGTGATGACTGATTTTTCTAATGGGTGGTAACTCATCAAGCAAATCATCTATAATAATATCACAATAGTTGTCCAGCATCTCATGAATTTCAATGGGTAAATAAGAAAATGTTGTGGGAGTAATTACTACCTTGGGTTTAGAAACCAATGCAAAACTTACCTCATCTTCATACATCTGCTGTAAGTACTCCTTTCCACTCAGCAAAAGGTTCTTTGAGTTAGGTTTCTTCAATGTAGCCTCTTCCTCTAGCGGTAGCAATGTATGATTGATACCATCTTTGTTGAATTTGTATGTTTTATTCTTTCCATCATGCATAGATCCTTTGTCTCACTACGATGTTCTACCCAACAGTATATGACACACATCAATAGGCATCACATCGCACATGTTTTTCTTTGTATTTTCCCAACTGTAACTCCACTTCACATTGTTCATTCACTACCAACTGATATCCCTTTTAAAGCCATGACACCTTATAAGGTGTTGGACGTTTCTTTGTTTTCAATTTCAACTTCTCCACCACTTCTGTGGAGATGAAATTATCTGTACTACCATTGTTTATTATCATCTAACAATAGTTCTCTTGAACCTTGCACACAGTCCTGAACAAGGTTTTCCTTTGTGTTGGTTCAACAATTTCTTTAGTTGGTTTTAACAAAATTTTGTTGACTACAAAAGATTCTACCTTCTCTGGTACATTCTCTTCATCTATTACCTTTGTTGCTTCCTCTTCAGCTTTTGCAACAATTGCATTCTTCTGATTCATTCTTATATTTTCTCGATACTCATAAGCTCTGTGTGGTATGGGGTAAAATGCACGAGATGAAAACTACCCTCAAAGGCCTTCCCAAAAACTTCAACAAACTATAAGATTATCTGCAAAAGCTACCAGTTACACACATGTTCATCTATCAAACATAAATCGACAGGGTATGGAAAGAGGATCACCTTTGGTTCCTTCTAGATTTTCTTAGGGATCTCTGTGCAGCACGAACAACTCCTTCTAAGCCGGCTCCAAGACAATTCCTGCACAAAGGGCAAGGCAAACCAATCACAAGATACGCTTCTGAAAACAAATGTAAGAATATGTAACAAACATGTATAAATGTATAACTTAACTACTCAACTCGACAAGCATCAGAATGAACAAATAAATGCACAATATCACCGACACTTTGGAGTAGGGAACACAACTGCAGTTCTATATTCAGAATGGAAGAGTGATTACAACAATCCATTGTATCAGCCTTCCTTACCCCTTCTTCCTCTCTCTCTCTCCTTCTTTCAACTAGCTCCTTCAAGAATATGATAGTTCACAACAGCTCTATGGGCTATCCTTCCAAATTCTATGATCCCTTTTGCAATGGTCGTCACGTTGCTTATATAGCAATTGAATTAGGGTTACCAAGATCCATCTAGAGTTCATAGGGAAAAAACCATGAACCTACCCTGTTTACAAGAATTTTCCCATTTGCCTTCATTCTCAGAATAGAATTTCTCCAAATATCTTGATTTTTGGAGTTTCCTTTCTTTTCTTGCACAAGGGATTTAATATCTAGATATTTATGAATAGATTCATTGGCATAACCTTTTGAACATCACTTAAGTTCACTAACACTCCCCCTAGTCTAACCACAAGAGTTAACAGGGTGACTAACAGTCCTTTATGCTTAGTAACAAGCTTTATAAAGCAGGTTGTGAGTGTATAGAGAGCGTTAGTGTGGATTCTGGGCCTGCAATTATGGTCATTTCCTTATTCATCTTGTCTTTCACCTCTGAGTTGATTAGGAGGTCAATTTCCTATAATAGATGCCCCCTAAAGTATGAGATGAGAGGCAGAGACAATGACTGAAATACATTATGAAAAAACACTGTAATTTAGTGTCAAAATATTTGTAGAGAGAGAGAAAAGTTTCAGGTGGCAAGGAAGACCTGATACAACAATGATACATATATATAAACTACTAGAATCATGTCTTGAGTCAAGTATTCCCATGCTCAGTAGCTATGTCAGAGTAATTTTCTCTTAGGAGATATAACAATGGTGGCCACCAATATGACACAGGGTGGATCTAGTGTCATAATAGATAATCCTGAAATCGCTGTCTCTAAAGAACAATATCGTAGCTTGGGAGAGGAAACAAGGCTAAATGATGCAAGCCTCTACCCAAGGTCTTGATTCCGCTTCACCGAACAACATAGATCAGTACATGTGATAATATGTGTTGATGTCGAACATGCACGAAATCATCTGATTACTAGCCAATAATGGAGACTATTAACAAATGCAAGGAAGGCCATCGATAATGGTGATGGTCTCCAAGTTGCATAGTGCAAACTAATGAGTGTGAAAGATTTTTGTCATCAAACACTCATAGAATCGCTTAACTAGGAGCGAATAATGCAAACCCATGATCAAACACAAGGTAACCTGCCACTAATGTCTGCAAGCACCAAGACACTGAATGTGTTTCTGGGTTATCTTCCTAGATAGAGTGTTGAAGTTGATAGGAAGAAAACTATCGAAAGGTAGGCAATGACATGTCCTACATCAGTCGACATGAAACCAAACAAGGATGATTTTGTTCTTTGAAGAATCTTTTGAGTTTTTGGGTCTAAACAATGGAGGGAATGATGAAAGGATATGTAGGATCAGTTGATAGAGGAAACAAATGGGAACCCTTGAACAATAGAAGGCACGACAATGGTTTTAACTAGATAGCACTAGACTCATGAACACTATAGAGTGTTTAAGATACAAAGATGCAATTACATCAAGGTATATAGGCTAAAAACTCATAGGTTGGTAGGGTTCACACTAAGAGGCTATCAAAATGATGGTTTATCTGAGGGAGTGCCATGTTCAAGGGAATGATTACTGCCAAACCAGGCTTTCGAATATAGGATACAATTGCGTTGTCCACTTTTCCCCGTCTAATTTTTTAATGAGTCTAGATGGGTAAACTCATTGATCTTTTCATATTTAAAGATTTTGAAAATTTTCGCAAAAAAGAATGACTTTGTGCCCTATCTGATTAGTTTAGTGAGTCCAGACAAGCAAACTCGTTGATTTTTTCATCTTTTAAGAGTCTGAAAAGTATCGTAAAAAGAATGACTCTATATCTTGTCTATGTATTTAAAGATTGCAGACTAGACAACTCAGCGGTCTTTTCATATTTAGAGAGTCTGAAAAGATTGTAGAGAAAGACTCCATGGTGGTCCCTTTGTCATAGCTGTTAACGGGGGCAACAAAAGTTTAATAGTATACCTAGATCAGTTACTTTTCCATATTTTAATCTACTTAACCTGGATAAAGAGAAACCTTTTTCCAATAGATGTCGACCTCATTTTGTTACGAGTATGAGGCGATGGACTAAACTCATGTTTTGTCGTGACACTTTAACGAGCTCAATAACAAAAACTAGGGATTTTTCATTCTTTAACAAGCAAGAAAAAGTACCTAAAAGAATTCTCGGGTCATCTTTAGCATGTTTAACGAGTAGAAAGACAAAGCTCGGGATTTTTTCAATTTAAAGAGCAAGAAAAAATGTGCCTAAAAAGGATGCTTTATTGTTCTTTTTCAGTTTATGAGCTGGAACAAGATCAAAAAAGAGGTGCTCAGAGCATCATTTGCATATATTTAATGAGTGCAAATGATGAAAAACTCGGGGATGTTTATATTGTTTTAAAGAGCGATAAAATATCCCTAAAAGTGCTTTATTGATTGTGGTATGGATGTTTAAGGAGCCCTACTACAAAAACGTAGAGATGTTTATTTTTTTTTAAAGAGCAATAAAATGTCTCCAAAGGTGCTCTACCACTGTTAAATAGATTTTAACGAGCTTAGCAATGAAAACTCAGGGATGTTTGTATTTTTTAAAGAGCAATAAAATATCCCTAACAATGCTCTATTATCTTTGTTGTAGTAGTTTAATGAGCCCAAAGAAGGAGACTCAATGATTTTTGGATTAATGAGCAAGAAAAATTCCATAAAAAGAATTCTCAATCTTTCTCAATCTCATGCTTGACATTAGAAGGGTCTATGCCATGCGTTTCCTCATAAGGCCAAGGAAAAACATCGTAGAAGTCCCTAAACAGGTAGGTGAAGCTCATAATTTCCTCAGGATTGTGATTGGCTCCACTCTGTATGTTTTCCATGATGCCTGTTATGACAGAAATATCAAGGAGCAACGTTTGTGAAGTATTGCCCCTGTTTCTTTCTGAGTCCAAAAGTTGGATAGTCGTATACAGTGAGGAAATGATTTCATGTGTGTCAGGTGACAGGATTTGAAGAGGCATCATGTTTGAATCAGATATCGAAACATTATGGTGCAAATCCTCCCAAGGTCACTCTTCTAACCTTGTGATCTCTCTAATAGCTTTGTCCATCAGTAGGACATGATTGAGTGGATCGAAGGAAAGAGTAGTTATGGGAGGGATAGTGGTACCGTTGGCCGAAACCAAAGTGACCGAAGATTCAAATGCAATTTGAATGTCTTCGCAGGCCAATTTAGGTGGTGACAGTGGCATTTGTTCTTCGTAAGTGTCAATGTCTGAAGGAGCTGGTAGGATCCATGGATCAGTCTATTCATGAGGAATAGATGAAAGCATGTTGACCATACATGAAACCTTCAGTGGCTGAAGAGGAAAACAACCCATGAGGGAAGAAGCCTTCAGTAGACTGGTACCTAAACTGACATAAGAGTTAGTTCCTCCTCCTACTAGGGGTACAAAGCCACTTGCTAATGGTGAATAATCAGGGGTACAAAAAGACCACTGATCTACTGTAATAACCTTTCCATCCAATGGAAATTTGATGATGCGAAAGATAGTAGATACAACAGCTGCCATGGCATATGTCCAACTACAACCTAGCAACAGATTATAGTCGAGTTTCTTGTCCACGACTTCTACATCCACCGTTACGGTTTTCCCAGCCAAAGTGATGGGAAAACTAGCTAGGTATCCTTTTGGGATCAAGGTATGGTCATCGAAAGCTTTAAGGGAGTTCGACGACAGGGATAGGGATGGGGAGCCGAGGGCGAGCCAACATGAAGCCGACATGATGCAGGTTTAAGCACCTTCGTCGATTATAGTTCTGTGTATACCTTTACCTTTCGAAGTGATATGCACATGAAATGCAAGATGGTGGGAAAGGGGAGGTTTACACTTGAAAATAGCAAGCATGGAATCTGTAGGGTCAATGCCTCCAATAGCCGAAAGCAAATATTTCCGTTGGCTGGGGCATGTTTGTAATACTTCGAGCACCGACATAGCCAATGGCGCTTGTGCCAAATCCTCTATGATATTGTAGCATTGGGCGACACATGTAGATGTATTGTGCATTGTGCATAAAAGTGCCCCTTTTTGGGGTCGAATTACAAAGTCTTCAACCGACCTTTCGATATGCAAATTATTGGGTAGCGATGGGTTTTGACCTAAGGATGGTTCTGCTACAAGAGTAACAGGAGCTCCATAAGATTTGGCTCTTGTGGCTAGATCTACCATTCCAAATGTGTAAACGACAAAAGATCCTTCACCAGCTGAATGATGTTGTGAATCATAGCTGCCCCCTGATGTGGGTTGTGGTTGGTTGGCAACGAGATTTTGCTGTTGTTGAGTAGGAAAAGGATTTCTAAGGATAGCAGGTGCCTTGCTAGAATCTCTTTTGGCAAGGTAATCCGAGCTTTCTTGAAGACGCAGACAATGCCAGGTTACATGTTCTTTAAGACAGAGTTTGCATGAATAGTTGGTGCCTTTATCCTTTCCTGCATCAATATGTGCAATGGCCTTCTATTTTGGGTTGGGATACTTAGATAAATACTCCTTAGAAGGAGTAGTCTTGTTCTTATTCTTCTTGTTCTTGCCACCGATTTTTCTGTAGACTGCATAGAGTTAATCACGGTGATAGGAAGAGTAGTCACTTTGGTAGAGGGGTCCACTGCTAGCTTGGCAATGGAACCATTGAGTTGTTTTATAGTGACCCCGAAGGTTGCACCAAGGATCCCATCGGTGTGTGCTCCAGGGTGCTGAGTGGTGGGAGGATTGGGGTTACTAGGAGCATAGGGGATAATGTCGTAGAGAGTGCCAGACTGTGAATAAATCAAATCTAAGTGCTAGGCATGATGTATGGATTGGTCCTCTGTGACCGCACCACCTACAGCAATATCTCTAGTGATTTGTGGGAGTAACGACTTACAAAACTAGTCTGTTAAGAGAAAATCAGGGATGGGAGTTTTGACTAACCTCTGCCTACATCTCCATTCATGGACATGATCAGATATGTGGGTGGCGGTATCCTGACGAAACAAAGTAAGGATCTCTATCCCTATCTCATAACGGATAGGTAATTGAAAGTGCTTTAGGAAATCCAACGCTAAAGCATCAAAGGTATTCACTGATGCGCATGGTAATTCAATATACCACTTTGCAGTATTGCCAGTGAGGGTGGGGGGAAAAGACGTAACTAGACATTGTCATCCACCATAGAGTTAGAAACACACTAGAGATGTTAGGTGGTGACATGAGTGCCCGAATACTCCCCTTGTTTCCCATCGAACTTGGGAATGTCCATCGGTATTTTATGTGAGATCGGCGGCCATTATAAGTTGTGGTAGATGGGGTTGTTTTTCAAATTGTATAGGTTGGGGATATCCAATGTTGCTAAAAAACGCAAATTGTTGGGTGCCCCCGACTTAGACCATGGTGATGAAAGATGACTTGAGGAGCTCTGTGCTCCTCCCATCGTTTGGTTCCCCATGGTATACATGGGTTGTGTGGTGTAACAGTTTCTTTGCAGTACGGTGTTGTAGATGGGATTTCCATGAGGATTTTGATACTGGGGTATGAAATTGCCCCCAGTGTAAGTGGTGCCCCCTTGACTCATCTGAGCTTGCGAGTAGGGTGCCCCCATGGATTGGGTGGTAACCCCTTGTGGATTCCCAACTGACACAAAACTAACCATATTACTTTGGTAGACAGAGGGAACACTCATGTCAATCAGCGACTGTCCATGCATGCTTGAGAATGGTGAGGGAAATGTGACATTCCCTACTGGCATGTGCATATTGGGAACCACCCCAGATATTTGAATCTATGCGTCATAACTATACATTGGCATCTGACCTTGGTGTTGGTAAATTGGAACTGCAACCATAGTGCCGTATTGAGTGTTATATGGAGCACTATATGTGGCACCAGTCAAAGGTATGCTTTGTGGCACCATAGGAGTGAAGCCTGGCATCTGTTGGGTTCCACTTATAGAGGGTGTTATGTGAGTTGCAGTACCTGGGACAAACGAGATAGCGGGATTCCACATTACCAGTGTTGTAATGACCATTGATTGGGGAAGTGGTAAAGGACCAATAGTGTCTCTATAATTCCACAAGCCTTGAGGCATCGACTAGATAAATGGAAAAGTTCCATCTACTAAAGAAGGAAGTACTGGTACTGTGAGAGTAACGATAGGTTTTGACAGATCTGTAATCAGAGTGTTAAAATGAGGAAGAAATCCTTCCGTAAAGAAATCCTCTGGCAAATCAGAATCGTCGGTCGTCCACATAGATCCTGTGTGCGATTTAGGAGACTGATTCCTCGAAGATGAGGATTCTGAGTCAATGAAACTTGACAAATCCTCCACAGTGAGTGGAGGAAGTCCTAACAATTGTCTAGATTGATGACGAGGGCCGAGTGCAGCCACAATGACTGTTAAGTTTTATCAAATATATTTTCATGTGATATTCTTTAAAGTCTCGAAAATGATAGCACTCAGGTACCTAAAAGGAAAAAATACACTAAATATGTCAATCAACAAACAGAGGGAAATTACCTCATCTAATAAACATCGATTACTGGAGATGAAACCCAGTCTCTCAATGAGTAATAGAGAAGGACGACCAAATGTACGGTTACAGTTACTTTAGAGCTTCACCCGAACCTTTGATTGAGGGGCCAAGTATTCTGGTGAAGATGAGCACCCTCCCAAAAACTGAAGACAAAGTAGATCCATCCATTTGAGGTACCAGGACAGCTTGTCCTAGTCACCTTAGGTAAGTACCTAGAAGTTGTGGCCACTAGAGATACCTCAAATCATAGACATTACTAGGGGGGACATAGTCGTAGACAACTTTTTGTGTGGGCACGATACCTGAGTCCTCGACTCAGTTCCGAAATCCTCGAAGGGACCTGGTGGGCTCTAGTATTGCAGTAATATTGTTGCAACTCCTAGGACTCCCTTCTTTACTTTTATCAACCTAGTAGTTCATAACAAACTTGGAAGCGAGGATGTTATATGCACAAGTACTAGCTCTTGCCACGGCTGTCACTTGGTTAGCTAGCACAACTTCGCTAGGATCTTAAGCCAACTTTTATGAGCTCTAAGAAGAAGCTTTTTAACTAATGGATGGAAGCTAACTCAAAGGAAGCTAATCTACTTGCAAAAAGAAACTGAAAAGCTGAAAGGAAGTGCAAACCCTAGCAAACCCTAATTTTACCAGCTAGCCCTACTGATGCAAGAAAGAGGATACAAGCTACCGAAAGAGATGCCATTGACCTCTAGGAAGGTAAAATGCATGTGTCTAAGCTACTTCTATAGTAAAATCTGAAGAAAACATCTTTTTGTATTTTTGAATAAGTTGTCAGAATTATCATGCATGTGCATTTCACTGTTTTTGGCTATGCAGAGGTGGATTGGCAAGATGAAATGCTTGCAGGAGGTCGAGAAGTTTTGGAGAGGGCCTAAGGGGTCCCTAGCACCCTTCCAGAGAGTTTCACAGAGTTTGGCTATCAAGAGACCGCTTTCGTGAGCTTCTACAGGAAGTTTGCAGGGGTTCTACAGGATGTTCTAGAATTTCTACAGGATGTTTTGTAATTTTCCACAGGATGTTCAAAAAGGGGATTTTGGAGGATTTATGGAGGAATAAAGGTGAAGGAGTGGGTATGGAGGTGAGGTAAGGGTGTGAGGAGGTCCAGGACTGGGTGAATGGAGCTGCGGAGTGGCGAGGATGGTTGGATTTGTTGAAGGAGGAGTAGAGCAATGTTGCACAAAAATATGGGAATTTAGGGCAAAGCGAGCGAATATGGCAAACGTAAGGCAAGAGTCTAGGTTGGAGGATGGAGCAAGAAGGATTGATGGAGTATGGGTAGACAAAGAAGTATTACAGGTGCTCTGCAAGTTATTTTACAAACTGAACAACCAAAGACTTGGAAAATCAAGGACCTAATTACTTTGACCTAATCTGACCTAGGTAACAGCAGAGAAAATGAACAGAAGTCTATTTGCAAAAAAATCATGTGAAGCAACTATGCAACTCAGCAATCATGAACCTAAGCATACAACCACAACTGATATCAACTTTAGAAAATGAGAATATAACACTAATAATTGCATGGTGAACCAAAGACAATGTTTTTGGTGGCAGCAAGGTCACCTTGGTCCCAGCTCATGGTCCCACTAAGGGAAAGGTGAGATCTGAGGTGCTTGATAGCCTTTTTCTGAATATCTTCCCTATTATTAACCTATCAAATCAATATAAACATGAAATTTCTTCTTAATCATCAACTATGATCTAGGTAACCAAGCAAGACTCTAATCTACTTAACAGAAATTATTTTGGAAATACATAAAAAGCAAATAACAATACAAAAAGGAAGCCTTGGCACTTGGGTTGGGCCCAACCCCAAGAGCTACATGCTCCTAAGAAAAACTCAGAACTGATGCCAAATAAAGCTGCTTTCCATTACTCAAAAATAACCATGTCACCAGAAAGTTATACAACAGCACCTACAAAATAAGTTGAGAAAATAACAACACTCTAGTGAAAAATAACAACAGTCCAAAAAGTAACTTATGAAGGCTGGAAGCCTTCCTATTTATGCACTACGAGGGTCTCCAATAGCCCTCCTTAACTCAAGGGGCTCAACTTATATGGTTTAATCCATGTTTCTATGCTTTTTATATCTAATTCATCATTCTACATGCTTTTGTTGACATATATGAATAAAAAAGTAAAAATATATATATTATATAAAAATTCACTCTTGACCTAAGAACTTTTGAAAATGTCGCTCCCTGCAAGCAACCTTGCTTGAATCACCATCCTGCTATCCAAAGAACTACTCTTCACAACTCTAGCGCAAGCCTTTTGCTTGATCTGTCCTCTTCACTAACTAATCAATTTGGTGTTGCTGTTTATGCCTAATCTCCTATCTACTACTTCGTTCTATCCATCTGTTTGAGGCTGGTATGCTGAACTCAAACTGAGGTTAGCTCCTCGTTTGTTCAAAAGAGTTCTCTAGAAATTCCCTACAAACTTTGTATCCCTATCAGACACAATACTTATAGGCAATCCATGTAATCTTACAACTTCTAAAAAAAATAGATTAGCTATATGTGTTGCATCACTAGTCTTCTCAGAAGCAATGAAATGTGCTATCTTGGAAAATCTATCTACCACAAGACAAATCGAATCATTCCCTCTTTGAGTTTTTGGTAATCCCAAAACAATAGCCATGCTAACTACATCCCACAGTTAGTCTGGTATTGGCAATGGATAATACAATCATGTGTTCTGACTTCTCCCCTTAGCATGCTAACATATCCTTCACTTCTCAACAAATCACTTAACATCAGTTTGCATTTTTGGCCAATAATAAAAAGGCTTCACCTGAGCAAAGGTTTTATCTTGTCCAAAGTGACCAGATAATCCTCCACTATGTTTTTCCTTTATTATGTTTTCCATTTATTATGTTTTCCGTCATAGAACATTTGGGAATACACAACTTGTTGCCTTTAAACAATAAGCCTCCGTGGATGAGATAACCTAACCATTGACTACTGTTATGAACTACTGGATTTTGAATTGCTGTATAGATATCTTTGAAATCAACATCATGTTTGTACATTTCCAATAATTTATTCAAATCCTACAACACCAACTTTGAATTCTTGCATAATAAAATTTACCCTGCTTAATGCATCAGTGAATATATTCAACTTACCTCTTGTGTGGTTTATCAAAAAGGTAAATCTCTGCAAAAATTCTACCAACTTGGCATGTTTCTGGTTCCATTTCGGTTGGTTATTTATGAACCGTAATGCATGATTTTCCGAATATAATATGAATTTTTTTGGCAGCAAATAATGTTTCCATTTTTTCAAGGCTTCTACAATAGCGTAAAACTCTTTATCGTAAGAAGAATACTTCTTCACTTCTTCTCACTTAAGTATGTCATCGGTCTTTGTTCCTGACTCAGAACTATGCCAATTGTAACTCCTCTAGCATCGATTTCAACATGAAATACTTTTTCAAAATTAGGCAAAGCTAAAATCTGTTCCTCTATGATTTTCCTCTTCAGCGATTTAAAATTCCTGTTTGCTGCTTCTTCCCACTTGTACGGCTGATTGGTCTCCTTAATTGTTTCAAGAATTGGTGCACAAATCTGGTTAAAACCTCAGATAAACTTTTTGTAAAAACTTTCAAGACCATGGAAGCTTCTTACCTCAAATATATTTCTAGGAATAGGCCAGTTCCAAATTGCTTGGACTTTTTCTAGATCCATTTTCAATCCTTCTTTAGAAACTACAAATCCCAAATAATTTAATTATTCTTTCATGAAACTACATGTATTTAGATTTATCAGAAGTTTCTCTTTCTTCAGAGTTCTTAAAACCAATTTCAGATTCTCTAGATGTTCTTCCTTACTTTTACTGAAAACTAGAATATCATTAAGATAAACAATAACAAACTTGCCTACATATTCCTTCAAAACTTCATTCATCAATCTCATGAATGTGTTAGGTGCATTAGTGAGTCCAAAAGTCATCACTAACTACTCATACAACCCACTGTTTGTTTTAAATGCAATCTTCCATTCATCTCCTTCATAAATCCTTATTTGATGATATCCACTCTTCAAATCTATTTTAGTAAAATACTTTGATCCATTCGAACAATACATCAAATCATCCATGTGTGGCAAAGGAAATTTATACCTGATTGTTATCTTGTTTATGGCTCTTGAATCTACGAACATACACCATTCACTTCCTTTCTTTGCACTGAGTACTGTTGGTATAACACATGAACTAAGACTCCATCAGTTCTTGCACTTATCTTCTGACTTCGGCATTCTCTTGAGGAGTTAATCTATATGCTGCTTTATTTGGTAAACTCGCTTCTGGTATTAGATCAATATGATGACTAATACTCTTGATTGGTGGCAATGCATTTGGCAACTCATCCACAATAATATCAGCGAAAGCATTTAACAAAATTTTGATTTCTTCAGGTAAATTATCTAGGTTTGTGGAAGTTAAAATTACCTTCGGTCTCCCTATGATAGCAAAATCCATTTCTTCACCTTTCCCAATCTCTTGCAATAGCTCCTTTCCGCTCATCAGCATAATGCTACTCCTAGTGCTCCTTTGTCAACGTCATCCTTCAATGGAAACAATGTATATTTATTTCCATCTTTCTCTAGAGTATAAGTGTTTCTCCTCCCATCATTAATAGGTTTTCCCAACAATACATGGCATACATCCATTGGCATTACATCACATAATATTACATCCTTATACGTATCAATCTGTATTGCAACCTTGCATTGTTCTGTCACAATAATTTGATCTGCAACCATGACACTTTGTAAGGAGTAGGGTGCATTGAATTTTCTAATATGAGCTTATCGACCATATTTGTAGAAACAAAGGTTATTAGTGCTTCCACTATCAATTATTACTTTACAACACTTACCTTTGGATTTTCAGGTAGTTCTGAATAAATTCTTCCTCTATGTTGGTTGTTCAATCTCTTTCTTGTTCTTAAGAAATGTCCTTCTCAACAACAGGGATTCTCCTACTTCAGGGGGTTCTTCCTTTTCCATAAGTCGAGGTGTTTCTGGCTTTGCCTTAGTGACATTCACATTCCTCTGACTTGCTGGTCTATTATGAGGACAGTCCCACCATACATATCACCATTCTCCACATGTGTAGCAATGAATATCTCTTCCTCAGCCTCTTCCTCTGGGCACACACCTTCCTCTATTAAAATATCATCTTTGTGGTGGTCTACTACTTGAACTGCCTGCTTCATGCTAATGTTGTTGTCCCCTTGGTTTGGTAGTTCCTCTACCTCTTATTGAGCTTCTTCCTCTATTCCTCTAATTTTGTTTTCTCAGCGTCTTCTCCTCTGCATTCAAACTTGCTTGTTAGGCATCCTAAAAAGTATTCAGACTTAACAAGCTAATCTCATCTTGTATCTCATATCTCAAGCCATTGATATATCTGGCTACCTTCTCCATGTCATCCTCTGCATGTGCTGCTCTATTACTCAATCTATAAAACTCTTCTATGTATTCTTTTACAAACATTCGTTTTTGCCTTAAATTATGCAACTATTTAAAAAAATTTAATTGATAATCTTTAGGCTTAAATTTGGTTTTCATGTTATTCAACATTTTTTCCAATTTCTTGATCTTGGACTTCCCTTTCCTTGTTTTGGATGTCTGTAGCTCGTCCCAACAAATAGATGCATGACCCTTTAATCTGGTAACCGCAAATTTCACCTTCTTCTTGTTGTCAGCTTCCTCTTCATAGTCAAAATATTTATCTAATGACTTGATCCAATCCATTAGCTCTTCTACATTGAGACTCCCTTCATACATAGGAATTTCCACCTTTGATTTTCCTCCTAATTTTTCCAGAATCTTAATAACTCTGGTAGTTTCATTTTCCTCCTCTTCTTCTTCCTCAGAAGATTCTTCTTTAGCACTATCATCCCCTTCATCAGGTGTTCTTCTCTAAGTAGTCTCAATTGTTTCCATCCTCATATGTAGACTTTGGATCTATTCCAGTAGAACTACATTTGCTTCCTATATTCCTCGACCAATGCCAACTCCTCTCCTCTGTGGCATGTTTACTGTAATCAACCTTAATCTGTCTATGCTTTGATACCACAACTGATGCAGGAATCAATTGTTTTGAGAAATATCAACAATCGACCTTGTGTTTTCCTTTCCCTTTATAGTTAGGCCTTCCGCTTCTTTGCTTTGCTTTCCTTAATATAAGCCCGACAACAGATCTTTCCTTTATTTAACAAAGCCTCTCGGTGGTACACTGTAGATCACCTCACCTTTGATTCGACGGTCTACGTTATGTCGTAATCACAATGGCAATGCTTAAGGGCTCAATTCATACATACGAAATGTTGCGATGCGATATAGTCAATGATCACAACGCCCATTGCATATCGAAGGTTTCCAATAGTCCAGGCCCATTCCCTTTCCAACTGAGATATTGTGATTTGATAGATTGCTATCCCACATTGCATCGTCTTACAGTTTGAATTCCAGTCACACAACAATGTTTTATTGCGATGAGATGTTTCGGCGATTGCACATCACAATTCCTTAAGGCCTGAGGTCCGCCGCTTTGTAAACAAATATTGCAATGTGATATGGGATGATCCAACGGTCGGTGGGATTTCACACTATTGGCTGGAACTTAGATCAACAACTGGGATTTAAGTGGGCTTCAATATTGTTATTAGCACAAAAGCCTAGGATTTCCATTGAATTCGGAGTTCTATATCATAAAGCATAAAAATTGAGAAATATTTGATTCTGTCTCGAATACAAATAAACAAAAGTAAAATGAAAGTTCACACAAAATATATATATATATATATATATATATATATATATATATATATATATATATAATCTCACACGGCATTAATTTATCAAGGCTATCAAGTTTACAAAGTCTCGCCCTTCGGTTTGATTACAAAAATTTTAAAAGACCTCTATTCAATATGGAAGTCCTCGCTCTGTCACCCAACTCTTGCTTCACTCAATCCTTTCTCATCTCTGCCAATCCCCCTACATTACATTTTTTTCTTTTTTATTAATCCAATCCCACTCTAACTATGCAATCTCTATTTTCAAGCTCTATCACACACCTATGCTAACAACTTAGCTTTGGATATAAAATAAGACAATTTCTACATATTACAATAATGAAATACAACTCATTTTTTGAGAGATCCAACCCTCTCGGTAAAAATTAACTTTTGACCTCTCAGGTTAGAGAAATTCAACTTGTTTAGCCACAACATGTGAATAGAATTTCATATTGCTGGCTAAGTCTAGATGCTCCTGCATCATGAACACATTGTAAGGTCAAGTCACATTAAAATACCAACACGCCCTTTTAAAATGGCCACCTTGTTAACAGGGCAGTTGGAATTTTAACCATGTTGTTACAAACTTATTATCAAAAGCCTAAATTTAGAATGACAAGAACTGTGATGTGAAGTTTTTAAATTTTTTCGCATGTCAAAAAACAAATGCAAATGAAGTTAAAATTAGGGAAAAGTATTGAAGATTGAAGTAAACTATCACCCATGATTTGACAAGGTACCATCAATGTCACTTAAATGGACATGTATGGATCCCAAATCAATTTATTTACTATTATTGAATCTTTTTTTTTTGGTAGGTAAGCACCCACGGGGGATTTGAACGAGTGACCTATCACAAGTAGTGCCTTAACAATGCACCCATTCACCGTCAATCCAAAGCCCCGTGGGCTTACTATTATTAAATCTTATTTTAAATAAAAAAAATAAAAAAATTGAAAGTAACTCTCCAAATTCCTAACCTGTATCATCGTGAGAACCGTATGCTATCACGGTGAAGCTTTGAAAGTCATCGACCAAACAAATTGGTTGGTACAACTTAATATTTAAAACCAAGTTGCCTCCATTTTAAATATTTTAAATGGTGGTGATCGCGACGACAGCGGCACAAGCAACATGCTCATTGTATTTTTAATATAATTTTTTAAAAATATATTATTATTCCTTACATTGAATTGTACAATATTAATTAATAATGAAGTACATCTGCTATAATTAAATAATAATAGGTGAAAGAATTGAACCAATAGTATTTTAGTAATAATTTAAATATTGTTTAAAAATAATAAATTTTAATTTATAATGTTAAACTTTGAAAAAATTTCATAAATTTTTGGACAATTTAGATTTAATGTCGACATTCATTCTTTTTAATACGTTATTACCCTACTACAGAGAATAATAAAAGAATAAAACCTAAGAAACTTAAAATAGATAATAACATTCCACTAGAGATAATAATAACTTACCTTTAGTAAGAGCATTTCAGACATTTCTGATTTTTAGTAAGACTAAGGAAGAGCATTTCAGACATTTGCAGAGTGTATTGAGGAAGTTACAGCAGAACAAGCTGTTAATTAACTTGAAGAAATGTACATTTTTTCACTGAGAACTAGTGTATCTGGGTTTTGTCATTGCAGAAAATGAACTAAAAATGGACCCAGAAAAAGTGACAGCTATAGTTAGCTGGCCTTCTCTGAAAATTTTAGTTGAGGTTCAAAGTTTCGATGGACTAGCCAGTTTTTACAGGAAGTTCATCAGAAATTTCAGTGAGATTTGCGCACCAATGTTGGATACGATCAAGAAAATAAATCAGCCATTTCATTGGACTGAAGCAGAAGAACACAGTTTTCAGATCTTGAAAAAGAAGATTACTGAAAGACCAGTGTTAAGACTGCCTGATTTCAACAAACTTTTTCAAGTTCGTTGCGATGCCAGTGGTACAACCATTGGGGCAGTCCTTAGCCAAGAGGACAGACCAGTTGCTTATTTCAGTGAAAAGCTAAATGAGAGCAGACAAAAATACTCAACCTACGACAAGGAGTTTTACGCCATTGTGCAAGCTTTGAAACATTGGCGACATTATTTGTTGGGTAACGAATTTGTTTTATTTTCTGATAATTCTGCGTTACAGTACATTATGCAGAAGAAAAAATTGAACCATAAGCATGCAGCTTGGGTTGAGTACTTGCAAAGTTTCACATTTTTATTAAAACACATTAGTGGGAAATCAAATAAGGTAGCAGATGCACTTAATAGGAGAACACTGCTTTTACAGGAAAGCACGATGCATATTTTGGGATTTGACCATTTGAAAGAGCTGTATCCAACCGACACCGAGTTTATGGAGGCCTATGAGGCTTGCCAAAACCTGCTGTTACGAAATGACAGCAAGTGGCTTGACTATAATCTACAGGAAGGATTGCTGTTTAAAGGAGGGCAATTGTGTATTCCCAACTGTTCTATGCGGGAAAACATTATACAGGAAAAACACAGCGGAGGCCTGGCGGGACATTTCGGTATCGACAAAACAATTGCTCAGGTGCAGCATTTTTATTTTTGGCCTAAGTTGCAGTGGGATGTGCAGAGGTATGTGACTAGGTGTAAAGTTTGTCAATTGGAAAAAGGTCACAGTCAGAACACTGGACTTTATATGCCATTGCCCATTCCTAGTCGACCATGGGATTCAGTTAGTATTGATTTTGTACTGGGTTTGCCGAAGACACAACGAGGCTTTGATTCAGTAATGGCTGTAGTAGATCGATTTTCAAAGATGGCACACTTTGTACCATGTAGGAAAACCAGCGATGCTACTTACATAGCACATCTTTTCTTTACAGAGATTGTGCGGTTGCATCGACTTCCATGATCCATTATCTCTGACAGAGATGTAAAGTTCACTGGTCATTTTTGGAGAACTCTGTGGAAAAAGTTGAATACCCAGTTGCAGTTCAGCTCCGCTTATCATCCGCAGACGGACGGACAAACGGAGGTAGTAAACCGAAGTCTGGGAAATTTGCTTAGAAGTCTAACAGGTGAAAATTCCCGGACTTGGGATCGTGTACTTGCGCAGGCAGAATTTGCATACAACGATTCCCCTAACCGTAGCACAGGATACAGTCCGTTCCAAATTCTGTACGGCATGCATCCGCGAGGAGTGCATGAATTACGAGATTTGGGAAAACTTGAGAAACGGAGCGCTGATGGGGAAGATTTCGCCCAAGCTATGAGCAATTTGCATGAACAGGTTAAACTGAAATTACAGGACAACAGTCAGAGGTACAAGCAGCGAGCTGATACAAAACGTCGGGAAGTTTAGTTCAATGTTGGGGACGAAGTCCTTGTGTACTTACGTAAGGAACGGTTTCCAAAACGAGAGTACAACAAGCTGAAATTCAAGAAAATCGGGCCCTGCAAGATCATTCGCAAGTTTTCTGCGAGCGCCTATGAATTACAGTTGCCACCAGGGATTGGTATTTCCCCTATTTTTAACGTGGCAGATCTGTTCCCTTATGTCACAGGTGCAGCAGATAATGTAGCAGCAGAGCCACCACGGGACACCAAGTGTGAAGGAGATTCGTAGACGAGACAGATTGCAATGGCACGACCCGTTGAGATCGAAGGGATTCTGGACACACAGGTAGCTAAGCGCACATGCAGGAAGGAATATTTGAGGTATCTGGTGAAATGGAAGAACCGTCCAATAGAGGACAGTTCGTGGCTTAACGCGACGCAAATACAGAAAGCGGGCTATTCTGTTGATGACCTCATGGAACGGAACCATGACTTTTTGCCACCCCGGGAGCCTGATGCAAGAGCATCCAGCTCTGAGGAGACAGAAGGAGGTTGACAGTCTCAGGGAGAGACCAGAACGTACAGTCATTTAAGCATAGCTGGACAGGTGTAGGCTTGTCAGTTATTTTACGTTGTTTTACTTATTTTTATTTTTGTCATAAGACATTAGGACCAGGTCGATTGGAGTCATAAATTGTTTCTGTTTCAAATAGAAATTATGAACAGCAAAATAGGTTCAGTTAATTATTTCATTTTATTAGTTAACTAGTTCTTTACAAATTATATTAGTTAAGGCAGTTAGAAACTGACAGACTGTTACCAATCTGTTAGGGTAGTTTTGAACAAACTGTAATGTTTCAGGAGTTTTAAAAGCAGGAAGATAATCATTGTAAAAAGATTCCTCGAACAGAGAAAGGAATATATATACAGTCATTCCAAATTAAACATTTTTTAATCACTTTTTATTTCACAATATATCATCACTGTACAATTAAAGTACATGCAGCATAATATGTTTTCTATGTAACAACGTGGAGTTGGAATAGAAAACAGACGACCGACGAGGAGAACAATATAGCACAGAGATGCAAGCGTAACCTACAGAACAGAGGATGAGAACTGCGAATGCAGACAACCTCTAGACGGAGTGAAGTAATGAACAGCGCAAAGCCAAATATATAAAATTTCATTATCAGACAGAACTAGAATTCAGGCACACAGATGCATTTCCAGGTAACCCGAAACCAGACCCATATGTCATATTTATAAACATATCAAATGCCGGAGTGAAATAAATATACAATTGAATCATTTCATTAACATACTGTAAATCAAGTAACACGGTCCAAGCATTTCCATTTTCTTCGAATGAAATTTCCATTAAAAAGCCAGAGTCTCGAAAATAGAGTTCGGGCAAATATGTGTACAACCAGAAACCAAAATAAATACAGCAAGCATCACCAGTGAAACCGATGGACAGGGGTTGAACAAACCCTAGGGTTTAAACAAAATCCAAGCAGTAAAAAGCTACAAGAGGAGGGTTCGAAGCCCTGAATAGTTACTTCACAAAATACCAACATCGATTTACAGGACGAGTGCCGAGGCAGCTAAAATACCGAGGAAGGGTTTCAACACAAACTAAGTAACAGAAATATAGACGCAAGGGCGAGGCCAATGAACAGAACCATAGGAGAATTACACAGGACCATACTTTCTGCGCATAGATGACAGACTACCAACAAAGTGAGACTTAAGAACTATAAACAAGCTACAACCTAATTCGTGGAAAGACACTACCCATAAAGGACGAGCGGAGGAACTTGTCAAAAGGCGTGGAGCACATCGAACTGCATAACCCACGACCTGGAACCACCTGCAACCACAATGAGAACAGGTTAGTGTTATGGACTAACACAAATAACAGTTAAAATTAAAGAACCCAAGGACTTTTGGGAAGATTCTCACCTGAATCTAAGGGGACCGAGTCGAAGACTACCATAACCTTTAACCGCTGAAAGACCAGTGACAGATACGTTAGAACCAGTGGAAGAAGGGAAAAAATAGTCCAATAAGGAGCCATTAATTACCTGAGAAACCAGGTTGAAGCGCGAAAGCTCGAGGAAGGACCTGTCAGGAAGCAAACTCATCAACCAACGAATGGAAACAACAAATGTATAGAAAGAAACCAGTCAAATACACCGTGAGATAAAGTTATTATCGTATTGCATAGAGGGTATGCTCACAGGCTACCGAATCTTACCCCCATAGCTTCAAAGAACCAGAGGAACCCATACAAACAGCGCGCGGAAATAGAACCACAAAGAACCAGAGCTCCCACAGTCACAGAGCCAGCTTATCGGTGCAGTGAGAGTGCGAAAATGACAAATGATTAGGGTTGGGTTGACAAAAGAGCGTCGTGCAGAGGAAAACCGGCATGTGGAGGTGGATGACCGATAAGGCCCGTTAAAACCCTAACTCGTTACCGAGGGAGCATACAACCGAGTTAGGTCAACCATAAATTCTTCCAGGACAAGGTCCTATCAAAGCAGAGATATTTTATATTTGGGGGGAAGCCATCATAAGTGGTATCAAAGCTAGTTTCTTGAGTTAGAACTAATGGAACAGGTAGAACGTGAAGGTGAAGGAAGAGGAAGAGGAAGAGGAGGAAGAGGACGAGTAGTCTGTAGGGTAGTAGATGATGGACTTCAAGAGGAGATTCGAGTTCTACGTGAAAGATTGGCAGTGGTGGAGGCTGGGGGAAGAAGAAACCCAGCAGATGACAGTGATGAATAAATAGCTGAACCAGAGGATGAGTACGAAGGAGTGACACCAGAGCTTAGGTTGTTGAAGTCAGTTTTGCTGTCCGGTCATAAGCCAAGGCATGAGTTGCCTACTTATGACGGAAGTTTATCGGTAGATGTGTTGTTAGATTGGCTAAGTGAAGTAAATAAATTTTTTGAGTTTGAGGAAACCAGTGAGGACAAACAAGTGAAGTTCGCCGCCACCAAGTTGAAAGGACATGCGTCCTTGTGGTGGGATAACGTTCAGGCAGAAAGAAAGAGACTACATAAACAGCCTATCAAGAAGTGGGCCAGAATGGAGGCAAAACTGAAGGAGAAGTTCCTACCGAAAGATTATCAGATCATGTTGTACAGATAGGTACAGAACCTGAAGCAAAGAGGAATGACTATTAGGGAGTTTAAGGAGGAATTTTATAAGTTGAATTTGTGAGCAGGGTATGTAGAAGATACCTCAGAAAAAACAGCCAGATTTGTGAATGGCTTGAGAGGGGAGATCTTGGATGAAATCGGGATCCTCTCACCTCAAACGTTGGATGAGGCCTATCAGTTTGCACTGAAGGCAGAGGAGAAAATAAACAGAAAACAGAACACCAAGAGAGGAGGTGGTTCTGGCAGGGGAAAAGGCAAGATTTATGGCAGAGGTAGAGGTGCAGGCTCAAATGAGGAGGGAAGCAGTTCCAAATCTGTTGGCACAACAGATAAGGACAACAACAATAGGGAAGGACGACCAGCTCAGCGAGGGCGAGGATTTGGTCGAGGCAAGGGAACTGTCCAGTGCTATCGTTGTCACAAAATGGGACACAAGTCATATGACTGTCCTGAGGGTGAACCAGCAGGTGGGAGAGGAACCTATGTTGCTCAGCCGGAGGATGTTGAGGAGACACCTCAAGAAGCAGAGAATACACCAGAGACAGGCGAAGCCTTGGTGTTAAATAAAGTGCTGTTAAAACCAGCAAAAGAAGTTGCAGAACCAGATCAGCAAAAGGCCTTGTTTCACACTATTTGCAAGTCACGAGGTAAGTGCTGTAATTTGATCATTGACAGTGGGAGTACCGATAATTTGGTAGCTGTGGAGATGGTAGAAAAGCTGGGATTAAAGAAGTTAAAACATCCTACTCCCTATAAGGTGTTGTGGCTGCAGAAGGGGCATCAACTGTTAGTTGATGAACAGTGTGAGGTGGAGTTTCAGATCGGTAAGTATAAGGACAAGATCCTTTGTGATGTCATGCCAATGGATGTCTGTCACTTACTGTTGGGACGACCTTGGCAGTTTGACAGAAGTGTAGTTCATGATGGGAAAACCAACTGCTATAAGTTTGTGAAAGACGGGATCAAGCATACGCTTGTACCCATCAAGGAGGAAAATGCAGCAGAGGCTAGTGGAGTGAAAGCGCTGCTATTAGGTGGAAAAGAGTTTATAAGACAGATTGTGGACAGCGAAATAAATTTTGCTATCATAAGGAGACCAAAGGCAGTGGTACTCCACACACAGATTTCAGATTTGCCAGAAGAAGTTCAGAGGTTGTTGTAGGATTTTGGAGACATTGTGGTGGATGATCTTCCAGATGA
Source organism: Pinus taeda (assembly GCA_000404065.3). Taxonomy (NCBI): domain Eukaryota; kingdom Viridiplantae; phylum Streptophyta; class Pinopsida; order Pinales; family Pinaceae; genus Pinus; species Pinus taeda. Next base: position 72,184 of record APFE030177972.1, read on the forward strand.
GTTTCCACCAAGGAGAGGTATTAGTCACTGCATTGACTTTATACCAGGGGCAAGCTTGCCAAATAAAGCAGCTTACCGCATGAGTCCCAAGGACCATGAAGAAATTAGGAAAGAGGTCCAGGAGTTGTTGGACAAAGGTTTGATTCAGGAGAGCATGAGCCCATGTGTAGTACCAATTGTTTTGGCTCCAAAGAAAGGAGGAGAGTGGAGAATGTGTACGGATTCCGGGGCTATTAACAAAATTACCGTTAGGTACAGGTTTCCCTTACCTAGGATGGACGATATGATGGATTGTTTGAGTGGAGCGGCTTGTTTTTCGAAGATTGACTTGAAGAGTGGATATCACCAGATCCGGATTCGGGAAGGAGATGAATGGAAAACTGCTTTCAAGACAAACGAAGGCTTATACGAGTGGCTGGTGATGCCATTTGGTTTGAGCAACGCTCCCAGCACGTTCAAGCATATGATGAATGAAGTGCTGAAGGAATTTAATGGTAAGTTTGTAATAGTTTACTTGGATGATATTCTGATTTTTAGTAAGACTAAGGAAGAGCATTTCAGACATTTGCGGAGTGTATTGAGGAAGTTACAGCAGAACAAGATGTTAATTAATTTGAAGAAATGTACCTTTTTTTAGCGAGAACTAGTGTATCTGGGTTTTTTCATTGCAGAAAATGAACTAAAAATGGACCCAGAAAAAGTGACAGCTATAGTTAGCTGGCCTTCTCCGAAAAGTTTATTTAAGGTTCGAAGTTTCCATGGACTAGCCAGTTTTTACAAGAAGTTCATCAGAAATTTCAGCGAGATTTGCACACCAATGTTGGATACGATCAAGAAAATAAATCAGCCATTTCACTGGACTGAAGCAGCAGAACACAATTTTCAGATCTTGAAAAAGAAGATTACTGAAAGACCAGTGTTAAGACTGCCTGATTTCAACAAACTTTTTCAAGTTTGTTGCGACGCCAGTGGTACAGCCATTGGGGCAGTCCTTAGCCAAGAGGACAGACCAATTGCTTATTTCAGCGAAAAGCTAAATGAGAGCAGACAAAAATACTCAACCTACGACAAGGAGTTTTACACCATTGTGCAAGCTTTGAAAAATTGGCGACATTATTTGTTGGGTAACGAATTTGTTTTATTTTCTGATAATTCTGCATTACAGTACATTATGCAGCAGAACAAATTGAACCATAAGCATGCAGCTTGGGTTGAGTACTTGCAAAGTTTCACATTTGTATTAAAACACATTAGTGGGCAATCAAATAAGGTAGCAGATGCACTTAGTAGGAGAAGACTGCTTTTACAGGAAAGCACGATGCAGATTTTGGGATTTGACCATTTGAAAGAGCTGTATCTGACCGACACCGAGTTTATGGAGGCCTATGAGGCTTGCCAAAACCTGCTGTTACGAAATGATAGCAAGTGGCTTGACTATAATCTACAGGAAGGATTGCTGTTTAAAGGAGGGCAGTTGTGTATTCCCAACTGTTCTATGCGGGAACACATTATACAGGAAAAACACAGCGGAGGCCTAGCAGGACATTTCGGTATCGACAAAACAATTGCTCAGGTGCAGCATTTGTATTTTTGGCCTAAATTGCAGTGAGATGTGCAGAGGTATGTGACTAGGTGTAAAGTTTGTCAATTGGCAAAAGGTCACAGTCAGAACACTGGACTTTATATGCCATTGCCCATTCCTAGTCGACCATGGGATTCAGTTAGTATGGATTTTGTACTGGGTTTGCCGAAGACACAACAAGGCTTTGATTCAGTAATGGTTGTAGTAGACCGATTTTCAAAGATGGCACACTTTGTACCATGCAGGAAAACCAGTGATGCTACTTACATAGCACATCTTTTATTTACAGAGATTGTGCGGTTGCATGGACTTCCACGATCCATTATCTCTGACAGAGATGTAAAGTTCACCGGTCATTTTTGGAGAACTCTGTGGAAAAAGTTGAATACCCAGTTTCAGTTCAGCTCCGCTTATCATCCGCAGACGGACGGACAGACGGAGGTAGTAAACCGAAGTCTGGGAAATTTGCTTAGAAGTCTAACAGGTGAAAATTCCCGGACTTGGGATCGTGTACTTGTGCAGGCGGAATTCACATACAATGATTCCCCTAACCGTAGCACAGGATACAATCCGTTCCAAACTTTGTACGGCATGCATCCGCGAGGAGTGCATGAATTACGAGATTTGGGAAAACTTGAGAAATGGAGTGCTGATGGGGAAGATTTCGCCCAAGCTATGAGCAATTTGCATGAACAGGTTAAACTGAAATTACAGGACAGCAGTCAGAGGTACAAGCAGCGAGCTGATACAAAATGTCGGGAAGTTTAGTTCAATGTTGGGGACGAAGTCCTTGTGTACTTATGTAAGGAACGGTTTCCAAAACGAGAGTACAGCAAGCTGAAATTCAAGAAAATCGGGCCCTGCAAGATCATTCGCAAGTTTTCTGCGAACGCCTATGAATTACAGTTGCCACCAGGGATTGGTATTTCCCCTATTTTTAACGTGGCAGATCTATTCCCTTATGTCACAAGTGCAGCAGATAATGCAACAGCAGAGCCACCGCGGGACACCAAGTGTGAAGGAGATTCGTGGATGAGACAGATGCCGATGGCACCACCCATTGAGATCGAAGGGATTCTGGACACACAGGTAGCTAAGTGCACACGCAGGAAGGAATATTTGCGGTATCTGGTGAAATGGAAGAACCGTCCAATAGAGGACAGTTCGTGGCTTAACGCGACGCAAATACAGAAAGCAGGCTATTCTGTTGACGACCTCATGGAACGGAGCCATGACTTTTTGCTACCCCGGGAGCCTGATGCAGGAGCATCCAGCTCTGAGGAGATAGAAGGAGGTTCACAGTCTCAGGGAGAGACCAGAACGTACAGTCATTTATGCATAGCTGGACAGGTGTAGGCTTGTCAGTTATTTTACGTTGTTTTACTTATTTTTATTTTTTTCATAAGACATTAGGACCAGGTCGATTGGAGTCATAAATTGTTTTTGTTTCAAATAGAAATTATGAACAGTAAAATAGGTTTAGTTAATTAGTTCATTTTATTAGTTAACTAGTTCTTTACAAATTATATTAGTTAAGGCAGTTAGAAACTGACAGACTATTACCAATCTGTTAGGGTAGTTTTGAACAGAACTGTAATGTTTCAGGAGTTTTAAAAGAAGGAAGATAATCATTGTAAAAGGATTCCTCGAACAGAGAAAGGAAAATATATACAGTCATTCCAGATTAAACATTTTTTTTAATCACTTTTTATTTCACAATATATCATCACTGTACAATTAAAGTACATGCAGCATAATATGTTTTCTGTGTAACAACGTGGAGTTGGAATAGCAAACAGAGGACCGACGAGGAGAACAGTATAGCACAGAGATGCAAGCGTAACCTACAGAACAGAGGACGAGAACTGCGAATGCAGACAACCTCCAGACGGAGTGAAGTAACGAACAGCGCAAAGCCAAATATATAAAATTTCATTGTCAGACAGAACAAGAATTCAGGCACACAGATGCATTTCCAGGTAACCCGAAACCAGACCCATATGTCATATTTATAAACATATCAAATGCCAGAGTGAAGTAAATATACAATCGAATCATTTCATTAACATACTGTAAATCAAGTAACACAGTCCAAGCATTTCCATTTTCTTCGAACAAAATTTCCATTAAAAAGCCAGAGTCTCGAAAATAGAGTTCAGGCAAATATGTGTACAACCAGAAACCAAAATAAATACAGCAAGCGTCACCAGTGAAACCGGCGGACAGGGGTTGAACAAACCCTAGGGTTTAAACAAAATCCGAGTAGTAAAAAGCTACAAGAGGAGGGTTCGAAGCCCTGAACAGTTACTTCACAAAATACCAACATCGATTTACAGGACGAGTGCCGAGGCAGCTAAAATACCCAGGAAGGGTTTCAACACAAACTAAGTAACAAAAATACAGACGCAAGGGCGAGGCCAATGAACAGAACCATAGGAGAATTACACAGGACCATACTTTCTGCGCATAGATGACAGACTACCAACAAAGTGAGACTTAAGAACTATAAAGAAGCTACAACCTAATTCGTGGAAAGACACTACCCGTAAAGGATGAGCGGAGGAACTTGTCAAAAGGCGTGGAGCACATCGAACTGCATAACCCACAACCTGGAACCACCTGCAACCACAATGAGAATAGGTTAGTGTTATGGACTAACACAAATAACAGTTAAAATTAAAGAACCGAAGGAATTTTGGGAAGATTCTCACCTGAATCTAAGGGGACCGAGTCAAAGACCGCCATAACCTTTAACCTCTGAAAGACCGGTGATAGATATGTTAGAATCAGTGGAAGAAGGGCAAAAATAGTCCAATAAGGAGCCATTAATTACCTGAGAAACCAGGTTGAAGTGCGAAAGCTCGAGGAAGGACCTGTCAGGAAGCAAACTCTTCAACCAATGAATGGAAACAGCAAATGTATAGAAAGAAACCAGTCAAATACACCGTGAGATAAAGTTATTATCGTATTGCATAGAGGGTATGCTCACAAGCTATCGAATCTTACCCCCATAGCTTCAAAGAACCAGAGGAACCCATACAAACAGCGTGCGGAAACAGAACCACAAAGAACCAGAGCTCCCACAGTCACAGAGCCAGCTTATCGGTGCAGTGAGAGTGCGAAAATGACAAATGATTAGGGTTGGGTTGACAAAAGAGCGCCGTGCAGAGGAAAACCGGCATGTGGAGGTGGATGACCGATAAGGCCCATTAAAACCCTAACCTGTTACTGAGGGAGGTACAACCGAGTTAGGTCAACCATAAATTCTTCAAGGACAAGGTCCTATCAAAGCAGAGATATTTTATATTTGGCGGGACGCCATCAATGTTATAGGCTATTAAATTAAGGACTCGTTGTATTAAAATCTAAATTACTAATTTGTATAGAAATTGCTATGATTTGGTTTTTGGAAATTAGATATAAATAAATAAATTGTTTTTATAATAAATATAATTAATTATTGTAACTATATATAGAAATTATACTAATTTTTATATTGTGTATAAATTAATGTAAATCTATTTAATTTTTAATTTTTTAAGGAAATTTTTTTTTTCATTTAATTTTTTTATTATAAATTAATATTATTTAACATAAAATTATATAAATAATGTCTAGTTTATAAGTTTTAATGTAAGCAGTAAATTTTAATCTTTGTTTTTCTTTTCTATTTTAAATTGCATGCGCTTCCATAGGCTTCATGTATAGATATCATCACAAGGATGAAATCTTAAAATCAAATCAATATCGAAGTCTTCATCTCTATCCTTTTGGGGAAGACAATGTTCCGCATTCAGCACTAAGAAAAAATAATGTTTTCCTTTTCTAAATTGGTACAATGTTTATTGGTATCAGTGTATACGTCATCATCTTTTGTATATGGTTTCTCACATGCTTTCGAGAATTTTGGCTTAGATTTGTGCCCTTTGTTTTTTTTAAGAATAAATATACTATTATCATAATTGATAACTTGGACCTATCAAAAAGTGTCCCACTATAAGATCATATTGTTTGAGAAACCCTCAATATTTTCAATATTCATAGGTATTCTATAATATGTGTACAAACACTACTGAACCCACTAAATATCTATTTTTATATAAGTATCCAAAGTATTTCCAATTTCTTTAAAAAAATGTTAAATACTAAAATGAAGGGGAATATTTAAGAGCCAAAATCAACTATAATTTTTGTTATATGCATAGTGGTAGGATAAAAAAAATTGAAACCAAGGGATAACAAAAATACCTAATGTACGCTAGAACTAATATCCCTCTTCTAATGCATTCTCATAACCAACAAGATTAGAAAATTCAACAATACAGAAATCTTTATATTAGAGATGGACTTGACAGTCCCTTACCTAAGTCAAATAAACCGAGTGACCTAAAAATATGAAGTAAATGACTAGAAACCATTTAATTTTTGTATCATGAAATAAAATTTATAAAATGATTGTAGGTCTTTGACATTTCATTGAAATACTTTTAGAATTTGTACCATTTCAAATTTCCATACAATATTTACAAGAAAGACAAGGAAAGTTTTATGTGTGAAATTTTGCAAATTGACTATTTCTTGGAAATTTTATGAAGAATTTTATTTGCTAATTTAGTTAAAAATTCACCTATTTTTTACATATATATGATTAAATGGAAGAAATTCATCAAATATTTTCCAACTTTAATAGTAAATTACATGTTTTTTGATTGAATATTCACTTTCATTCTATGTGTATGAATTTTCAAAACAAGATAATCATCTATATTACTATACATAGCTATAATATTTATTCCTTCAAAAATACCCTCGAGGGAGCAAATTTCAAAGAAATATAATTCAATTTTTTTTTTTAATGACCACATCCTTGAAGGAAACTAACTTTGAAGTTGAAGACAACATATGACCCACTACATCTCCTTATAACTGTAAACATGAATTAATGGTTAAATATTTACATAAGAGTTAGACAACATTGGTTTATTTTGCATTCACATACCCTCAAAATGAAGGTGGTGCTAGTCCATAGGAATCATGAAAAATTTTAAGAACCACACTCCTCCCTCCTGCGCCCCAAATTTATATTTACAATAAATGGGTGAATCTCCATGGTACATTGAGAAATGTATAATTGATATTTTCAATAATATAATATGCATATCTAATTTTTTGGTCAATCTTTCACTAAATTATAAAATTTTGTGTAATCTTGGTAAAATTTTCACTAAATAATAAAACATTGCAAAACCTTAGCAATTTTTTCACAAAAATTGAAAAACTATAAATCTTCCGTGATCCTTGATAATTTATACAACCATATATAATAATAGGAAAAAATAAATAAATTAAGCTATAATATACTCATTTTCTATGTTTTTCAAAATAAAATTCATGGGTTATGTTGGTCGAGGTTCTTACTATATACTCTTGCAAATATCCTAGCATAATTTTATTATGTTTTAACAGAAAGACCTTTTTACATTCTAAGGGGAAACTAGTTTAATAGTTTAAAAAATACATGTTATTGGAAAAATGGTATGTTTAAATTAATGAGCATTTTTTAGTTCTTGTCCCATTAAGAATTAAAAATTACATTTTAAATTTCTTTCCTATTAAACATAGATTTAAAATAAACTTGGATTAATTTAAAAAAAAATATATAAAAAAAACGGTATAATAAATATAAAAATTAACAATATATATAATAATATTAATATAAAATGTTTTTTAAAATATTATATGAATAGACTATGTGTTAGTGAATATATCAACCTTGATTAGATTAAGTCGCCAAATAACTACTCATATAAGTTAGTTTTAGCCATTATATTTTTTTTGAATAAAAAAAATATTAAGTGTAATAAATTGGTTTAAGCAATTTTTCAGGGTAATATTAAATATAAATTAGTAACTTTTATAAAAGTTGTTGATGTATGATTTGGTTTTTGGAAATTAGATATAAAATAAATGGTGTTTTAAAATAAATATAATTAACTGATTGTAGGTATATATATTAGGAAAAGTTTTATTAATTAATAAGTATTATTTCATGAACTTGAGAAATCAAGTCCTTGTCTAAATGGAGTTCCTTCTCTCACTAGGAATTAAAAATTACAGTTTAAATTTCTTTCACATTAAATATAAATTTAAAATAAATGTGAATAAATTTAAAAAAATAATATAAAAAATTATTATATAAATATAAAAATTAATAATATATATAATAATATTAATATAATTTTTTTTTTTTTTTAATATTATAGGAATAGACTATGCGTAAATGATTATATAGACATGGATTAGATTAAGTTACTAAATAACTATTCATATAAGTTACTTCTAACTATTATATTTTTTTTTTAATTAAAAAAATATTAAATGTAATAAATTGGTTTAAGCAATTTTAAGGGTAACATCAAATATAATATAAATTAGTAACTTTAATAGAAGTTGCTGATGTATGATTTGGTTTTTGGAAATTAGATATAAAATAAATGGTTTTTTATAATAAATATAATTAATTAATTGTACTTATATATATTAGGAAAAATCATATTAATTAATAAGTATTATTTCCTGAACTTGAGAAATGAAATACCTGTCTAAATGGAGTTCCTTATCTCACCGGGAATTAAAAATTACATTTTCAATTTCCTTCATATTAATATAAATTAAAATAATTTTGATAATTTTTTAAAATAATATAAAATTTGTTATAATAAATATAAAATTAATAATATATATAATAATATTAATATAAAATATTTTTTAAAATAGTATATGAATAGACTGTGTGTAAATGAATATATCAGTGTTGATTAGATTAAGTTACCCAATAACTATTCATATAAGTTACTTCTAACCATCATATAAGTTACTTCTAACCATTATAATTAAATGTAATAAATTGGTTTAAGCAGTTTTTAAGGGTAATATCAAAAAGAAATTAGTAATTTTTATAGTAGTTGCTGATATATGGTTTGGTTTTTCGAAATTAGATATAAAATAGATATTTTCTTTTCTAATAATATAATAATTTATATATATATACTATATATAGTATTATTATATATAATATCAATTTTTAATTGTGTATAAATTAATATAGATTTATTTAAAATTTAAGGTTTTTGCTAGATATTTATTATCAGCCCAAGAAAAAATGTATTATATTATAACTCCACTTATAATTTGACTCAAAAAATAATAAAGATTTTAGCATAATTTAAAAAATAAAAAATAAAAATCTATATTACAATGGTAAAACTTCAGAATTGTAACTACCCTCAATTTTTTATGATTCCACAATATCATAATTTGGCCATGCTTCAAGGGTCTATTCATGGTCTCTCTATACTATTACATTTTTCCATTTAGGGCGAAGCATTTTGTATTACAAGTCACTAACCCTGCCATTTATGGCGAAACATTTTGTATTACAAGTCACTAACCCAAAAGCATCGGCAACAATTTCTCGCTGCGAGATTTTTGTGCATATACTTTACCTTTGTCGTTTGTGTTGGTCGTTATACTTCAAACAAACATTAAATGAATATCTTGCACGCCCCATCTGGTTGCCTTCTGTAACGCAGTACTTTAGGAATGGAAATTCGAAAATTTTAAAATGTTAAGAACAGTATCCTATCCTATGTCTTAAATATTATATTTTTTTCCATACAATACTAAAATGGTAACAACAGTTAACTTTGCTTCTGTTTATCATATCTCCTAAACATTAAAAAATTATCCATACAGTTATGCTCTGATTATTGGATAGCCTTATCAGGAGCCTCATTCCCCGCCTCATTCCCTGCCAGTGCCTTGGAGAGCACGTATTTCTTCAAGTCAAATTCAACGACCTTCTAAATAGTTTGTTTAGGCACATTAGTCAAGCTGGAAAACTGTGTTTGTGGATCTAGTTGATGATGCCAGATGTCTATATGACCACAACTCCTTCATAAGTGGCCATGAAGGCTCATATCTTCGGCCATGGAAGTCTCCGGTGAGGTTGAAACTTTATGAAAACGTTGTATTCGAATGGAAACTCTCCTCCCATTACGTTCTTGGCAAGCAATATTCATAAAATAGGGACCATGGCAGCTGCAATACCACTGGTCATATATAATATATAATATAACTATATATATAATCTCGCAGATTTATCTTAACTAGAGCTTCACCTGAGTTGTAATTTTTTTTTAATTTTTATATTTTAAAAGATTTTTAATATATAATTATTTATAATTTTTCATTATTTAAATTGCTTTTATTTATTTATAAACCATTATAAGGGCTTGAAAGTTTTTATTGGATATTTGGATGTTTAAACATACACATTATATGGAATTTCAACAGATTTTTCATAGATTTTGGACAAAATTGACCAAAAAAAATATATTTGAAAAATGGTCAAAATATGAAATAAATATATTTGAAGTGAAATATTTACGCCTTAAGGCGTTTCCCTTTGAAATGAATTGCCCTAGCCGCTGCCGTGTCCTATTGTTGACCGTGGATTTGTGGTGTTAGACGATTGAATGAATTGTGATCGTTGATCCAACACTGACCTAAAACTAAACGGTTATTGAGGAAGCTGGACGGACGCACCGCGAGCGAGCCATTCGTTTCGCAATGTGCGTGGCTCGCACTGCCAACAAGGGCTCTGCCTTGACTCGAGCTCTGAACTTCGCCTAATCGGGGATTCCGTAATGGGGCTTGTTACAGAACAGATTCATGAAAAGCTCATCACCCATGCATAAATTCTGCGGTATGACACGAGTGAGCTTATTAAACGAGACGTCGAGGGCTAGCAGCTTGCCATTTCACCCGAGGGCACGGGGAATCGAACCCTTGATGTTTTGTCCCATAGATTGAGCACCTCAAGGTCTGCGAGGTCGCCGATAGAATCAGGGATTCTGCCATGGAGCTTGTTACATAACATATTCATGAGAGTGAGCTCCAATTTGTCCAGTAAGGTCATTGAATGAAAGGTCCAATGACTTCAGGTTTCTCACATTGCCGAGCTCGGGGCCGACAAGGTCTTCAAGTAGAGGAAGAACAAGTAGAGTGAGCCTCAGATTGCCTATCTCTGGCGGAATCGAACCTAGTAGAGATGTCGAGTCAGATGAGCTTCATTAAGTTCCCGTTTTTGATTGGTGTAACAAGTTTCATATGAATACTGCCAACCCAACCATGTGAGGAACACATTCGACTTAACAAGTTTGATATGGATTCAGAGTAAAGTATAAATTCGATTTTAGAGTTGGACGCAGATGCAGAGAGGAGTTGGGTTTTAGAGTTGATGCGATGTGATGTCAGCCTCGGATGGTAGTGGGTTGGATTTTAGAATTGGCTATGAATGCGGAGTAGAGTCTGATTCTGCCACTGTTGTTCTTTTTGTTCTTTATTTTTATTTTCATTTTCCTCTTGCTTTTGTTTTTGGTGTTTTTCCTCTGCATTGTTATTTTCTGTGTGTTTTTAGCATGGTCGTGCTAATTTTTAGGCGTGTTTTTTTCCCTCGTCTTTTCTGTTGCTTATTTTTTTCCTCTCGCCTCTTCTGTTACTTCTTTTTTCATCATTTTTTTATTTTTATTTTAATAGTGGGAAATTAAGGCAACCCAAATAGCCTATTAAAGTAAAGCAGATGCCATAGATACCATCGGCACAAGCAAATCCAGGTATGCTTGGTTTCATTTTTTGAATACAAATTATATGTAATTTGATTTAAAATTTAAACTCATGAATTTGTTTTAAGATTTAAACTCATGAATAGAAGGAGCTGTTTAATTTTGTGTGACAGAGTCCTCCTTTGGTCCAAATTGTTTTGAGAGTTTTTTTCCCCTTTTCAGTTTAAGGCAATCCAAATAGTTTAACTGATGCAAATAATTATAGCTGATGCAGATAATGTGATAATGTGATTTAGAATAGTGAAAGGGAAGGAGCTATTTGATTTCTGTGTGAGAGCGCTTTTTTTCCAAAGACCATGAGGTCATTTTTAGCCTATCTTGGTAAGCATGTTGTAGACGAACCGCCAGACTAGAGATTCTGCTCCTTGATCCAACAACCTCATCAATTATTTCTAATTTTTCGTCCCTCTTGGTTAGGAGTTTTTGACTAGCCATGCAAGAAGTCAGACCATGAGACCATCTAGTAAAATTCCTAACAAACATAACGCTGTTCATAGTCACCAACATATTTTGGAGAGGCCTCAATGAAGAAAGCTATGAATTTCAATTATTAGCAAAGAGTTTTGACCTTAATGTTCAAGGTTGGTTTAATACCTGCTTCATTTCCTGTCGCAGCCAAGAAAGGGAGGTTGCAATAGTCAAGCATCAAAGTATCAATCATAAAACAAATTGTATTAAGAAAAATACAATGTCTAGAACATATGTTTTCCTGAAATGCAACCTCAAATCAACTTATAGGACTCCTGGTGCCACAAAGAAATTCCAGTCTATTCCAAAAATAGAGAATCCAAGAAGTCAACTGAATAACAAAACATAGGTCGTGTGTGCTTTACCATTTACTATTTCCTGTACCACCATTGTAATATTAATACCACAATAAGATTCCCCTCTGACATAAAATGGATTAGATAGAAACTCAGGGAATGCTTCAAACCACTCCATCCAAGATTATAAACTGTACTGAGATTCACAAAAATCTATACACTTGTAAAATATTTTTTTGTAGCGTGATAGAACTGAAAACCTTTATGAGGAAAGTATGTATATCTGAAGCAGCCTTAAAATCTCCAGTCTTGTAATCTGTAGCTGTATTGGAGTAAGAAAAACCAGCCCCAACTGGAGAATCAACAAAAAGAATGTTGGAGACCTACATGTGCAAAACCATTCAAGGTTAATCCATTACAATAAAAATTTATACATTCAGTGGCATCCAAGTTAAGTCCAAATTGGATGAGAAACAATTTAATAATGGCAAATTCCAAAGTGATGAAAGCAACAGAACATAAAAGTTGATAACAGAGATGCTTTATCAGTGACATAATCCAGTATGCTCACTTGACGAATGTTTGAAAGAGGGAAAAAAATTTGGTGCCCTAATTGAAAACATTTCGTTATAACCATAGTGGGAGAGGCAGGAGCCTTGAACGCCAACCTTAGTCCAAGAGTGTGGATTGGGGATGAGCGTGGGCAAACTCCCAGAATTGTTACTGAGATCAAAACTCATTGGACCTGCAATAGGAGAAAAACTTTGGGATAAATATTAGAAGATCTCTATCATTTTATTTTACAAATTTCTAAAAATCACTATTATGTTCTGTTTTTCTCTACACAAGGATTGCTTCAAAATAGCCTCCCACCCTGCCTAGCCTTGCAAGTCTGGCAAGTGCATTATCTTTTCACGATCAAAGCTGAACATTGAATAGGTAATGTTTCAAGAGTATGAAATCCATAATTTATCGATTTCCGTTATTCTTTGGTTTACAATGATATCTTAGTATTGCATAAGCATAATTATAACAGCAGTTGACTCGGTTTTGGGTGCCAAATCCAACAACATGGGTAAAAGTGAGCTTACAGTTACCCATTTGAACAAGCCATTCCCATGGCCAGATTACACAATTTGAAAACTTAATATGTACAAGATCAAAATTCATTCAGTAAATGGCAACTTTGAGCATTGAAACAGAGAATAAGAGCAAGAATTCCCATAGCTGACCAATCTCATAGACAAATCCAGTGAAACCGGTGCAACTAGGACCTCCCTCAAGCCAAAGAAGAAGTGGATCATTTGCCAGATTACTTTCTGACTTCACAAAATAGTAGAAAAGTTCTCTTCCATTGGCCTCACTAACTGTCACATACCTGCATGAATATGAAGAAAACACAAAGACTTTCATGCAGTTAATTGGTCATCCAATAGAATATAAGAGTGGTAGAATCACATCTTTAAGCACTCCATATAACAATTTACGCTCCTACTCTTTTACATATTTTGAACTCCATGCAACAATTTTGACTTTAATATTTTTTAGCTTCTATTGTCACCAAATTTATTAAGTATCCATAGAAATTAAACTCTATTCAAACATATTCACAGTCTGTGCATAACAATTAGAGATCTGTATATCTTTTATGTTTTTCTATCTTTCTTTGTCATATAAGCATGCATTCTACAAGCTATGAACATTCTACAAGCTATGAGCTCTTTGGTTATGTTCTTAATCTTTGCATAAATACACAACTAATTGTTTATTTACAAACAGGAGCAAATTCATGCATGCTATTTTTGAACATGACTCTATTAATGAATAAATATTCTTTCCAGTGAAAAATCTGGCACTTTGAATTTGTTACTTTCAATTATTGTTACATTTGAACATGGAATTTATTCATGAATAAATATACTTTACCTTGGATAGATATGGCACTTACCCAGCATATATCTCATAACTAATATTGCCATGATATCCTAGAAAGGACTCCACTCTGGCATTTGCAGGTGCTGCCTTGCAATTCAGCTGAAGTGAGGTGATAACCAGAGATATAATTACATGGGCAGTGAATAAATTAACCACAAATTGCATGGACTTCGTCAGGGAAGACATTGTTATGGAAATACACCCAACCTCACTTCAATTACAAAGAAAACAGTGTGTCTATACATATATATTTCTCGAGTGCACTTCTAATAGGCCTCGAAATGCTTTGATATATATGGACAGTTCATTAAAGACAACAATAATTCTTATTTAAAATGATTCAGTTATTTTCATGATTCATTTGAACATTTAAAGATTATGTCAAATCGTACGTATCTCTATGAGTGTGAATATTCTCAGGCTAAGTCAACATAATATTTTCTGCATTGCCCCTTCAAGATGATCAAACGTTATCTTCTCTATCTGCCATTCATTTCAGCCCGCCAGCCGGTGTAAAGACTTCTGGTTGTATCCATGTAATGCCTGGAAAATAGCATCCACGACCATATCCTGGAGCTTATCTGATTGCCGATTTTCTGAATACAAATTATATGTATTTTGATTTAAAATTTAAACTCATGAATTTTTTTTAAGATTTAAACTCATGAAGAGAAGGAGCTGTTTAATTTTGTGTGACAGAGTCCTCCTTTGGTCCAAATTGTTTTCAGAGTTTTTTTTCCCTTTTCAGTTTAAGGAAATCCAAATTGTTTAACTGATCCAAATAATTATAGTTGATGCAGATAATGTGATAATGTGATTTAGAATAATGAAAGGGAAGGAGCTATTTGATTTCTGTGTGAGAGAGATTTTTTTCCAAAGACCATGAAGTCATTTTCAGCCTATCCTGGTAAGCATGTTGTAGACGAACCACCATACTAGAGATTCTGCTCCTTGATCCAACAACCTGATCAATTATTTCTAATTTTTCGTCCCTCTTGGTTAGGATTTTTTGACTAGCCATGCAAGAAGTCAGACCATGAGACCATCTAGTAAAATTCCTAAAAAACATAACGCTGTTCATAGTCACCAACATATTTTGGAGAGGCCTGAATGAAGAAAGCTATGAATTTCAATTATTAGCAAAGAGTTTTGACCTTAATGTTCAAGGTTGGTTTAATACCTATTTCATTTCCTGTCATAGCCAAGAAAGAGAGGTTGCAACGGTCAAGCATCAAAGTATCAATCATAAAACAAATTGTATTGAGAAAAATGAAATGTCTAGAACATATGTTTTCCTGAGATGCAATCTCAAATCAACTTATAGGACTCCTGGTGCCACAAAGAAATTCCAGCCTATTCCAAAAATAGAGAATACAAGAAGTCAACTGAATAACAAAACATATAAATTGTAAATTACATGTATATGCACCCAAAAGTAGGACTTGGCCTGTCCTTTCTTGGAGTAGACCTAGGTGATAGGAGGGAAGGGCATGCAAATGTTTGAAGGGGTGATTGCATGAGAGGAATCAAATATTTTAATCAGTAAATATCTTATTTTAAATGTTTTCATTCATTCATTCATATATATATATATATATATAGATATATGTATAATTTAATCTTATTTTGTTAATTATGGAGTAGATTTGTAGTCCTGGGACAACTCAACTGATGATGGTTGTGTAAGTAAATGAAGTATTATATGTGAAGAGGTTTTTTGTTCTCATCACCCCAATTCACATATATATGCAGAATGGTCATATCTAAGCACCTAGCCAAGAGGTTATAGTAGTGGGAGGTTATAGTAGTAGTGGTTGGAATCGACCATTTGCTCAAACAGTCTCAAGGTTTCCACCCCATCCCCATGTTGAGCATGACCAACAATCATTGCATTCCATGAGACAACATCACACTCAATCATCTTCTCGAAAACTTTCCATGCATCTTTTATGCCTCCACATTTGGCATACATTGTAACAATAGCATTGCACACAAAAACTTGGGACTGGAATCCACTTCTGATAATGTACGCATGGACCTGTCTGCCAAAACTCAAATCAATGAGAATAGCACACGCATTGACGACACTGACAAATGTCAACTCATTTGGCTTCATATCGGTCTGGTGAATTTGATTAAAAAACCTTGTGGCCTCATCCACTTGCCCATTTTGGGCATATCCTGCAACCACGATAGTTCAAGAAACAATATTTCGAATCAGGGTTAAATCAAACATTTGGCGTGCACCATCTAATCTCCCACATTTGGCATACATATCAACAAGAGCAGTCCCAACAAATACATTTGACTCAAATCCAAGCTTAACAACCTGTCGATGAATTTTCCTCCCATATCCTAATTCCACAACACTTGCAAATGCACTTACGATGTTGCCTAAGGTGAACTCATTAGGTTTCATGCCCATCCATTGCATCTGGCCATATAAATCCATGGCTTCAACCTAATCACCACATCGGGCATATGTCGCAATCATTGCATTCCAGGAAACTATGCTACGTTCATGCATTTTGTCAAACAGACACCATGCATTTTCCACATACCCACTTTTTACATAACCTGTAAGAACCATAGTCCATGAAAAAACATCTCGTTCAGGCATTGTGTCAAACACTTGGCATGCATCCTTAATTCTCCCACACTTCACATACATGCCCATCATACAATTCCACAAATAGATGCTTGGCTCAAAGCCGGTTTTAACTATATGGCCATGAACCCTCTTGCCCTCTGCTAGGGCTTTGCTATTTCCGCACTCTAGCAACCAACGAACGTAAATATTAGGATCCACCTGAACAAACCTACAATATGTAGAATTCAGAACACCTATATCATGGCTACTTCCCTATTCTTCTTTGGGATAATCTTTGAGAGAAGAACCAAACTCTCTCCGCTTATTCACCAAGTACCTACACTCTAGATGAAACACCATTGTATTCAAAATGCTTCTCTGAGTATGATGATGGTGTCCAAGCTGTTTTAAATAGGTGAAATTTTGATAGGATGAATGGCATTGAGTGCTATGAATTTCACCTAGAGTACTCAGACAAGCATTTTGAATACATTGGTGTTTCATCTAGAGTGCAAGTACTTGGTGCAAGTAAAGTTAGCTTCATGTTCTCACCCATAATGATTGCTTGGTTCATGACCAACATCATGATAGGAAAATATAATATTGTGAAATATTATCTTGGAGCATTCAAGGCATTCAACCCATATTATATATACTATTACTTTCATGAATATCACTAATAAGGATGGGTGATGCTTGGAGGTGTAGTCTTATGTATAACAGGTATTGATTATTCACATGATGATATGTGTCTCATTTTATCATATAGTATACTTGGAACTGTTTTCCAACTCAATTGATAAATCCATACCAATGATTTTCTCAAACAAAATTCATAACTTCATCCCAATTATTTATGTTAAAGCTATACAAATAGAAACACTAACATCAGTGTTTTGTTCTGACTGGATCCAGGTGTCGAGGCCATGTTTGCAGACTTGGGCCATTTCAACAGGAAACCAATCTAGGTCCAAGCTATATATCAAGGACAAAATTATTACTATTTCATCATACCTGTGTGCTTCATCCTCAAGTTTTAGTACCATAATGAGAAATTTGGGTTGTTTGTTGCAGCTTGCTTTCTGCGTGTCGGTTTACCCATCTCTGTTTATCACATATATGAGTCAAGCGACTTATTTGATAAAAAAACCCAGGGGACATAGGCTCTACATTTTACAAAGCAATACTACAGCCTGTGTATTGGTCAATGTTCATTGTTGCCACTTTAGCAACCATTGTAGCCAGTCAAGCATTGATTACAACAACATTCTCAATCATAAAACAGTCCATGGCTCTTAGTTGCTTCCCTCGAGCTTATTTTCCACCACAGGGATGAAAAATCTTGCCTTATTTCATATCATAATGTATTGATATTCAGTATATAATGAAAATTCTAAGCATTTACCATGTTTTAAATATGCATTCATTTTTAAATTTATGGTAGATTATCTAAGTATGAATCATGATTTGAAATCTTGGCATTGTAGAAGAAGAATACCAAAGTTTTGTGATTTTTAGGTTATCATTAGATAGGTAAAAGATGGAAAAGATGTCACAATGTGTTTTTAAATTATGTTTTGGAAGAGGTAAAAGTTTTGATAGCATTTTCAATTTACTTCAGTTTTGATAGTGGATATGTGAGTTGGGCTATATGGAGATAATTAGAGCTATTTAATCGTACTCATTGTTTGGTGAATTTGAGATTCAAAGTTTGTCTACCAAATGTTTTACAGCAAATTGACAACATTGGCTAGCTTGCTGCTTGAATCCGCATCAGCTCTTGAAACGTCACCACTTATGGATTACCAGCGGAGAATAATAACATATATATGGTTAGATATTTTATTTTTCTTACTTCTATTGTTACTGGTCTTGATGGTGTTGTTTTGGTTGTGGTGAATTTTAAGAAGAATTGATCACGCTCCTTTGGAAGTGCCAGCCCTTGATGCTCAGTTGTGATGTAAAATATAGGAAGATAGAAACCTTTGCATTGTTGTATTGATAATATGTTGTTTTTACTGACTTTTGGGGCTTGGAAAAACATGTTTCCTTCACTGGTGAGAATATTAGAAGGATAATCTATGACAAATAGTGCATGGGACATCGTTTACATAAAATATTTTGCTTATACTACCTTTCACTCTGTTTTTTGCTATCTCTGAAGGCGCTTATCTATCATCTGTATTGAATAAGGTACCACAGGGAGGTTGGTGTCCCTTCCTTAATTGCAACAATTTTCCTGACCATAATGTTCTCTTGGAACTATGGAAGGCAAAAATGTATAAATATTTAGCACAGAGAAAACTCAGCATAGAAGG
>APFE030177976.1:14580-50042 GCA_000404065.3 Pinus taeda
AGAATCGTCCGTATGGAAGAATACCTTGCGACAGGTGCAAAGGTCTCCTCATAATCGATCCCCTCAATCTGTGAAAAGCCTCCGGCAACAAATCTTGTCTTGTACTTCTCCACACTCCCGTCAACTGCCTGCTTAACTTTGTAGATCCATCTCGAACCCACCACTGATTTACCTTCCGGTCTAGGAACAATCTCCCATGCACTGTTTCTGACAATAGAATCATACTCTTCCACCATGGCGTCTACCCATGCAGGATCCTCCACTGCTTCCTCGAAAAAGGATGGCTTAGTCACAACACACTTGCTCATAAGAGCCATGTATCCAGTGTACCGATCAAGTGACTGTCTCTGCCTGCGTTGGGCTGTAGGTGGTCCTACAACTTTCTCTACATCTTGAGCCGGTCGCTCAGCTTCTGTCAAGCGCTTTCGCCTTCTGATGGTTGGCGCTGCATGAGTGGTCTCTTCCACTCCATGAACCTCGTCCTCTGGCTCATCCTTAGGAACTAATAGCTCCTCATCTGCATGCAAGTGTAGCTCCCTCTCAAGCGAACACTTCATGGCTTTCTCCTCCTGAAATTTTATATCCCGTCGCACAACAGTTTTACCACTGTCTAGCAAATACACATGATAGTTGTGGGGCATATCAGTGTACCCCACAAATATCCCAACCTCTGCAGTCGGCTCCAACTTCTTTCTGGCATCCTTCGTTACATGCATGTAAACGTTAGCACCAAAAATGCTCAAATGAGAAAGATCAGGCTTCTTACCAGAATAAGTCTCCTCAGGTGTACTCATGCCAAGTATCCTATGAGGACAATGGTTCTGCACATAAACTGTTGTATTGCATGCTTCCGCCCACAATTGAAGGGGTAGGCCCTAATCATGCAACATTGCCTGTGCAGCACCCACTTCTGTTCTTCTGCTCAGCTACCCCGTTCTGCTGTGGGTTATGGGGAGCTATGAGCTCTCTACGAATCCCTTCTGCGTTGCAGAAATCCTTGAACTCATCCGAGATGTATTCACCACCATTATTGCTCCTAAGAGCCTTCACCTTCTTCCCCGACTCCTTCTCGACCAGTGCTTTGAATTCACAGAACTTTGAATATGTTTCGCTCTTCTTCTGCATGAAGAAGATCCAGCACTTACGAGAGAAATCATCAACAAAAATCACATAATACCTGTGTTTTGCTGTCGAAGCAACTGAGAGAGGTCCACACACGTCTGTGTGAATTCTCTCAAGGATCGTCGTGGCGCGACTATCCTTCTCGTGAAAGGTGGCTTTCACAAACTTCCCCAAAGTACACCCCTTGCACTGATCTGACTGCGCAAGTGTGCCTTTAGGAATCCCTGTAGTGATCTGCTGCAATATCTTCAAGGCTCCATGGTGAATGTGACCCAATCTCCTATGCCACAACTCGCCATCATCCCAACTCACCAATCCTTCTGCCTTGCCTTCCATAGTTGCACATCCATCTACATGCAACTGATAAAGGTTCCTCACTCGAACCCCTATCTTCCAGGTCTCACCAGTTGTCTTGCTGCGCAGGAAGGCCTTTCCCTCGCTGAAAACAACATCATACCCCTTGTCTTCTAACATCGCCACTGAGATGAGATTCTTCTTCAATCCTGGAACATGCATGACTTCCTTCAATACAAAGGGTTTACCAGACTCCCTCTAAATGGTACTGATACCGGTCGCACTGTATCTACCATCATCGCCCATCTCGATGTGCACTCCAAGATCTTTGTCCTCCAGATCAGAAAACAAATCTCTATCTCCCGTCATGTGAAAAGATGCAACATTGTCCAAGAACCACACCGATCCCATCACACTTGAAACCAAGCATGTGATCAATAAAAAATCAATCTCAAACTGTGAGGCTAGAGCCTCTCCTACTACAGACCCAACAGCTTGCTTGTTCTTCTTCTTCTGCGGACAATTAGTGGCATAGTGTCCATGCTGGTGACAGTGAAAACACTTCACCTTGGACATGTCCTGCTTCTTGCCTTTCACACCAGACTAAGAAGCTTTCTTTCTCTTCCCTTTCTTTGCTTTAGCAGCCAAAGCGCAATTTTCTTCATCAGTTCCCTTTGATGAAGATCTGTCCCATGTACTCCACCTGATCTCCTCCTGCACAAGATTTGACCACAGTCTTTCCCATCTTGGCAATTTCTCCCGACCATTGACTGAGTCCTGATAGGAATGCCAACTCTTCAGAAGACCAAGGAGAGCTAAGCTCACCAAGTCCTCATCATCGACAGTAACCCCCACACTTCCCAGATCATCTCGACACTGAGTGAACTTCGTGAGATACTTGGGCATACTATCACCCATCTCGCATTTAATGTTTCTGAGTTTATCTTTGAGTGCCAGCTTCCTTTGTTCACTCTTGCTTTGGAATAGATCTATTAAAGCCTTCCACATTAGATATGGACAAGTCTTTCCATGCAGGCTGGATACAATGTGATCCTTCACGCCCTCCAACAGAATCCTTCAACATTTTGCGGTCTTCTTTTGCCAAGCATCATCTTGAGTAGCATCAGTAGGCTTTGGGACATCTGTCTCTATGAAATCCTTCAGCCCGTTATCATCCAATACTGCCTCCATCGTGTCCTTCCATGCAATATGGTTTGATCTACCGTCAAAAGCATACTCCAATCGCAATCTGTTGAAAGACATTGCCTCGTTGACACCAAGAAAACACTGCTGCAAATTTGAATTCCACCAGCTCGAAACTCAACTGCCTCGGATCTAAGATTCATGAGAACAAAATATTTCTCGTACAGAGATTGACTGTATGGGCATTCACCGAATATCTCACCTTCCAAAGGAAGGATGAATCCAGAGGATACCTGGCCCGATTACAGACTCTGCCTGAAGAAATAGAACGTAAACACTTCCTGAATAGTAGATTTGATGATCAACAGCTCTGATACCATGTAGAAATTTTGAATAATAAACACATATTCAATGGAGATTATCCTGATCATGTACTATTGCAGAATACACACACAATACATAAGCTCCTCTACGTTGATCATCAATATATGGGTATGTGTTTAACCTATTTAGAGGTGCAGTAAGTTGGACGAGTAGGAAACAATCTATAGTGACACCACATCTGAGGATGGATCTGTCACAATAGAAGATCTCAACCTAGGCTAAAGCATTAGAGATAGCGATAAGGTTGTACGACACTCTGTTACAAGAATCAGGGTTGGGAGTTCAGTAAATCCAAGCACAGATCCAAAATTTGTGTTTGGAAATGAAGAAGTTAAAACAAGAATAGGCACCGTGGCCAAAAGTCCAGGAGAAAGTATGGTGTAGGAGCCAGGAGCACAATAAAGATCACTGCCCGGTCTCAATGAATTATGTGGCAATGGGGGGACCAACACAATTACAACCAGAGGCAGGGCCGAGCACAACAACCCTACCCTGGTGCGCAATCTGTCAAGTGGGAGGAAAGCACAACACAGATAATTGTCATCGGCTGCCAAAAGACAACTAGACACCCCAGCAGCTATTTTGCAACTTTTGCAGATCGGTGGGCCACGAGGAAAGGGATTGTCATAGCTACCAATTATTAATGGACCAGCCACCTACGTATAGAATGCAGACTAAGGCGTGAGGTCAGGATCCAACCATAGCGATCGCACGCGGTGGTCTCCAGGGCCATGGGCGAGGAAAGGGTGGCATGGGGCCTGGAAGGGGTCGCGGGCAGCTAATCTGCTACAACTACGAAGGTCCAAGACATTACGCGCGGGATTGTACCAGCCCCACCATAATTTCGTGTAGTTATTGTGAGCAATTTGATCATGAGTTGATAGATTTTCCTATGCTGATAGCACAGATCCATGAAAAAAGGGTAGCGCAACCAACAACAACCTAGAACGTGCAAATGATGAGGTCCAAACCCTATGAGGAAGATCCCAAAGTCAACAAGGTACTAAGAAGTGGCATGGCCACAAGAGCAGATAGAAGGAGCTTAAGTAAGGAAGACGTAGGGGTGGGTAAGGAGACATATCTGGAAGCTCGGGAGAGCTTCACGGAAGTCTCTACCCCAGGTAGTAGGGATCGGCCTAAGCCAGTCAGGGATCCCTCAGTGATAACTACCTTTTTAGAGACATGTATAACATTGCTTCATGACAATAGGGCAGTTAAAGGCTTATAGGAACTGATAAATAGATGTGCAGGATGGAGTGAACCTTGCGTAGTTCAAAAGTTGGGGAGACATGCGTCACAGATCGGGAGTGAAATGCGACTAACAGCATAGATCAGTGAGTATGAAATGGATCAGGTCATTCTCGATCTAGGCTCAAATGCCAACGTACTAGCTAAACAGACTTGGGAGCACATGGGTAAGCCGACACTACAATGGTCCCCTATCCAACTGCGGATGGAAACTCAGGAGAAGGTGCTGCCCATGGGAAGGCTGCAAGGAGTTATAGTAGACCTTGATGGCGCAAGTACTTGGACAGAATTTGAAGTTATTGAGCTCATTGATGAAAGTACACCTTATATGGTGTTGTTAGGAATAGACCGGGCCACCGACATGAACGGGGTTATTAATTTGAAGAAGCGGACAATGGTATGTGAAACAAAGTCGCTCTGTGTGGTCATTCCGCTAGATCCAGCTGAAGGACCGCACTATATTGAACCCATGCGCAACAAAGAGAGCGATGATGAATTAGATGGTATCTACAGAATAGCTGCACAAAGGCAAGAATGGGGCAAGACAATGGAGTATAGAAGAATATCACGAGGCTATGTAGAATCTTGCACCACTGACTCAGACGAAGAAGATGAGCGATGGCATAACAGGTTGAACAGAGTGACTATGCTACATTGAAAAATGATGACTAAATCTCTGTATTGTGTAAGGGCCCACGATCATGAATTGTCGACGTATGATGGGCTAATGATAATAGATGAATTCCTAACCAAATTTGAAATCGTAGTACTAGAGCACCAACAGTTTAATGTGTTGAGATGGGCGTTGCGTGCGACGCCTGCATGATGGTGGGGCACACATGAATGGACTTTCGACGATTAGCGCGGCTACAGGCGCATTATGAAGATCAGATTTGGGAAGCTGGAACTACGCATAACGGAGAAATACGATGGATGCAATGACCCACACACGCACCTTACCAGATGGATCAAAGCCTACGAAGAGGAACCTCAGCCAGAATGGGTGCACTTATTTTATCACACCCTGGACGTCATTCCCAGAAAATGGTATACTGAAGCAGAGCTCCGACATAACACAGGCGAGTGGGATATCTTGCGTGCAAGGTTTTTGGCGACATTCCTCTTTGAAGATCAATGGATGGATCCCGTGGATGAAGCATTATAGCTAGTAAAGGCTTCCATTTTGAAGGCACCACTAGAACCACAGGAAACTGTGCAGCCCAACTGGTTGTGACAGCTGCACCAAGCTCTCGAATGTTATAATGTCCAGGTAGATGATGAAGATGATCCATGAAACGTCAACATTCCGGAATCAGAGGGGAGCCATGAGGTGCGCAGAATCGAAATCGAAGATGTGCCATTGAAAATGAGACAAGTCAATATCAAAACCGAAGAAGAGACGAAGTATGCAACACTGGGGGACTATTGGAACGACGCCATAGTGGAGAAGGTCGTCGAACTGCTTCGCGAATATCAAGATTTATTCCCAACAAAAATCACAGAGCTAAAAGGGATCCTAGGGGACCTGGGAATGATGATGATCATGTTGAAGCCAAACGTGAAACCAGTTAAGCAGCGACCCTACTAATTGAACCCAAAATATAAAGCAAAGGTCCCCGAATAACTGGACAAGATGTTGGTAGCAGGAATCATTGAACCAATCGAGGAATCCGACTGGGTAAGTCTGATGGTTGTGCAGGAGAAGAAACAGAAGGGTGAGATTCATATCTGCGTGGATCTCAGGAAGCTTAATGATGCTCACATTAACAATCCATTTCCAACTCCATTTATAGATGAGGTACTGGAAAATGTGGGGGGGGGGGGACGCAGGAAGCCTACTCCTTCACAGATGGGTTCCCAGGATACCACCAGATCAAGATCACGCCAGAGGACAGGAGTAAAATAACATTCGCCACTGAATGGGGTTGCTTTCAGTACATGGTGATGCCCTTTCGACTGAAGAATGCGCTGGTGATATTTTCACGAATAGTGGTATCGGCATTTAAATAATTTATACACAAGTTGTTAGAGGTCTATCTTGATGATTGGACCATGTTTGGACTGGTTAAGAAGCACATAGTGAGCTTACGGTTGATGGTGGATACTTGCCGCCGAAACCAGATTGCGTTAAACTTAAAGAAGTGTACTTTCCTTATCCCATTAGGGAACCTGCTAGGCCATGTCATATGTAAGCAAGGCCTGATGGTAGATCCAGCAAAGATCACTGTCATACTCAATCTACAAGTGCCGCGAAGTTTCAAACAACTACTCGCCACCCTAGGACACACAGGATACTATCGGAATTTCATCAAAAGCTACGCCCAGATCATAGCTCCAATGGAACAATCGCTGAAGAAGGATGCCACTTATTGATGGAATGAGGAATGAAACAAAAGTTTGGATACGCTCAAGGAAAAGATGGCATCAACCCCTATATTGCTCTTTCTGAAATGGGACGTCGAGTTTCATGTGCATGTCGACGCATTGTGTATCGCACTAGGGGCAGTACTTACTCAACCAGGAGCGGAGGGAATTGACCACCCGATTGCGTTCGCAAGTAGCCGGTTGTCAAAATATGAGAAGAATTAATCCACTACTGAGCGCGAGAGATTAGCGATGGTATACATGCTTCAAAAATTCTGCCACTATCTGCTTGGAGGCCACTTTAAGATGTATACCAATCACTCAATGTTAAAATACCTAGTGAACAAACCTGTGTTGGGGGGCGAATTTGTAGATGGTTACTGTTATTCGAGGAGTATTACTTTGAGGTCGTCGTAAAGCTAGGACGTCTAAATGCAGGTCCCGATCACCTATCCCGAATTGAGACTGGTGAAGAACCCACAAATCTAGAGGATGGACTCCCTGATGCATAGCTATATGTGGTGCACGTAGCGGATGATCACTTTGAGGATATAATCCATTTCTTAGCTACAGGAACTGCACCACGGGGATATTCTGTTCAACAGAAGAAGGAATTGGTGATAAGTGCAGCAAATTTCACCGTGATTGTAGGACACCTCTACAAAATAGGCAACAACGAAATATTACGTAGATTTGTCTCGGAGTTCAACGAGGATAGATAATGGATGAAGCACATGGTGGGGTTGTTGGCGGACATTATGCAGGTTGTGCCACAGCCCAGAAGATTCTTCGTGTAGGATTATGGTGGCCCACTTTACATCAAGATTTGAAATCATACTACCGAGCCTGTGACATATGTCAATGGACAAGGAAACCATCGTGGAGAGATGAAATGTTGTGCCAGCCACAGATGACGCTACAACCATTCGAGAAGTGGGCAATCAATTTCGTAGGACCTATCAAGTCGTGAGGAAAGATGGGCGTGTGCTATATCATCACTGCGACAGATTATTTGACCCGATGGGTAGAGGCACAACTGGTTAAGGATTGCACAACTGTGACAATTGCAAAGGTTTTGTTCAAAAATGTACTAACAAGGTTCGGCTGTCCCAAAATTCTCATGAGTGATTGGGGAATGCATCACCTGAATGAAACGACTAGTGCACTCACTGAGGAGTTCCAAATACATCACCAGCAGAGTACACCATACCACCTGCAAGCGAATGGGACTGTTGAGGCATTCAACAAAATCTTGGAGACAACATTGACCAAGGCCTGCAATGCGCGACAAAATGACTGGGACTTGCGCATCCCCGTTGTGCTATGGGCATACTGAACCACATGCAAGAAGTTGACGAGCCAGGCACCTTTTCGATTAGTCTATGGCAAGGAGGCTGTTATGCTTATGGAATATATTGTGCCTAGTTTGCGGATCGCAACACTCACAGGTATGGCAGACAGTGGGGCTTTGGAGGACAGGCTCACACAGCTAGAGGAACTGGAGGAGGAACTATTTTTGGTTGGATTCCATCAGCAAGTATAGAAATAGTGCAAGAAAGCATGGCATGATCACCATATCAAGGTGCACACCTTCAAGGAAAATGATATAGTATTTCTATACGACAGTAGGTTTGAGAAATTCCCTGGCAAACTCTGAATGCATTGGTTAGGACCCTATGTCATCAAAGAAGTTACTGATGGGGGCACGGTTCAGCTTGCCAAACTCAATGGAGACCCCTTCCTGGGCAGAGAGAATGGCAGTCGCCTGAAGCTCTACATGGGAGGGCAAGCTACCTGACTAACCATTCGAGGGACTGTCTTACAGCTCCAGCCAGTTTAAAGAGAGTGTGAGACAGTAAAGTAGTCTGGAGGAAAGAGGCGTGATTACCAGGCTATGCATCGATGTGGTTCATCAACAAGATCACAGTTGCGTGATAAAAATTGTGCTGATGCATTTCTAAGAAGAGAGGTGACCATTCCTTTCACTATTCATGACAAGATGTCTGCATTATGGAAAAAGGGAGTGGGCGGCGGACAATTAAGAGTGGGAGTATGAGTCAGATATGGAACAAGCTGCCACAAATTTTACACAAGGATGCTAGAACAAGTGGGAACCAATGAATTGAAAATTCCAATTGGTTATAAATCACCGAGGGCCATCCATCGGGCGACCTACACTTCTAGAAAATACATGCTAGTTATCGATATGGAGTTGTTCATTATCTCTGCACAAGGAATAAGCCTGAGGGTGGTGATATGGTCGTTGAAGCATCAGGACTCTCTAAGAAGAAGGGTGTTGATAGCTGCGAACATCCCGTAGACTGTAGCATCAACAGTATGGGAGGTACTGTAAAAGAGGAGACATGAAGCAGAATTGGTCCAGATGTCATCGCCCCACCCAGGGGCAGGCCGACGAACTACAACAATACAGAGAAAGGATGGAAAGATAGAGACCATGGGTAGAAACACAGTTAATAAGCCATCTCTGACAAAACTTGAGAATTGGGATCTCACAGACAGCAGCAACGGTCTTGCAAAATTGCAACACAAGCTGTAACAGACAGTGCGAAGAGCAGATACAAAGGTTGTAAGTGGCTACGGTGGTACAAGGAGGTCCCGTATGCAGCTCCCTCACTTGAACTAAAATCCTGTGAGGGGGTGTTATGTGTTAACCGAGTAGAACAGAATGAGCATCATCGGTCACAAGGAGTGGTAAAAACACTGAAGTAGGAGCCTGATGAAGCATGGCAAGAGACAACCAAGAAGCAATAGGACGATGATTGCCACTCAGAGGGAGGTGAACCGCGAAGACACGACAACGTCTTGCCACACCAACGAGTGACTTGGGACGAGTCATGATGATTGTGTTGGGGGACTGTTGGGTAGCGGAGGTCCTGCATAACAGTTTTGGGTCTAAGAATCTATAAAGTAGGATAAAAATATTGTAAACCTCCGAAATATGTGGAGTGTGAAAGATAAAAGACTGATTCAAAGGGTTGTTTGCCCGAAAAATAATATAAAATAATGGGAAGTAAGTCGGTTTGCGGACCATAGATAGGCATAAATAGAGCGCGGCTCTATGAGCGAAAGGTAGTTCCTTTTGGGTATGATCTTGGATCTAAAGGGTAATGGGTTTTCGAGAAAAGCATTCTGAAAGTGTTTGTAAGTCCGAGTCAAGGGTTTGGGTAGGGGATAGAGGCTCTACAGCTGTGTGCGCAGAGGCCTGGAAGAGTCCGCAGCTGTGTGCACGGACCCCTGCAGCTGAGTGCACAGGACGGATCTGGATGTACTGGTGATAAGTGGAAATAAAGATAAGTTCCTTCTGAGAATTCTGTGTCAAATCTTAATTATCACGAATCTGGCATTTTGTATGAATAATAAGACTATTTTGATCTATGCGCATATGATTTCTTATTGAATACTTGTGAATTTGGGTTTAATCTCAATAAGTGAACTGAATAAATCTAATAAATGTTTGCTTAAAGACCATTCTAAAGTAGATGTGAGTTGGAATACTTCATCCAATAGATTAGATCTATCGACTGCGCACTAATAGACAGCAAGAGATATTCAGGATCTACGTGAATATAGCGCAACACAAAGTTGCAGAACGGGGCACGAAACATCCAAACCACATATAGACATCCCAAGGGTGCGGAAACCAGGTTCTAGCACCCTCCCCTACTACGTCGGGTGAGACCTCAGTCCGTGCTTCACGGGTTGTTGACGAAAGGGCTGGTAGGTGCGGGATTTGCTTGGCTAAATAATTCTTCTGAACCTGGGTCAAGCCCATATAAGCCAACAAGGGGTGCACAAATGATAGGTGTTTTTCATGAACATGTTATGTTTTCTTGATTTTCTTTTAATTACCTACATATATGGCCAACGTGTTTTGCGTGTAGGCAGAATAGAGGGATCTAAGGTTCCCAATGGGGGAAACATGGCTAGGATTTTACAAACAAGCTATCCAAATTCATGTCAGCCTAGTGGAATATGTCAAAGCAAGCAGATGGACATTAAATGAAAAAGATCAACAACAATGGCTTGTTCAACAGTCCATGTGAATTCCCATGGTTGCATAGCAACATTAACTATAGGAACTATGAGGTTTCAAACAAAAACATTATGTCTCCTCTGCTATGACAATGGTTGAAGATATCAAAGATGTGGGCATTTTGGTGCTCTAAAAAGTAGTCTGACCAGTGAAGTATTGGAAGCCAATGTTTTCCCTACATGGAACCATAGCAAAGTTGCCCATCATAGGTTCGGGAGTAGGAAAATTAGTAGTTAATGCATTGCAACCCTATGTAGTAGGCTTATCATGACTACACCACAAAATTAGAGTTTCCAGCAACCACGTCTCACCCCGCTCACCTTTTCTCTTGTATTGATATGTAAATTTCCTCATCATGGTGTCAAAATTTGTACTGAGGTCATTGAGCATGTACTTGGCAGTAGCCATGAGATAGCGGTGAGGAAACTCAAGAGCCATGAGGGTAGGCTAAAGGTCATGGTAGGTGAACATTCACCTCACCTCCATAAATGTGCCCTCATGCCCTCATTGTTTATTGGATTCTAGGACTTTAGTTGAGGCTAGGATTAGACAGTTGATTTATGCTTGAGAGCTAGAGGCACTTAGCTCTTGGCAGCTAGTAAGGTGGAGTTGAAGTGAGGCTAGGGTTTTTCATTTGGAAATGGTATGAGAAGCCCATGTTCCACTATTGGGTTTTGACCAATTGCAAGATATGTACTTGAAGTTGTAACAACATTAATAAGATGTTCTTCATGTTTGGTAATGATTCTCATGCTTACTCGTGGTGGTTTTATTGGTTGTCTGGTATTTTCACTGTATTTGTATGTGTGCTTTCATATACGCAATATGTTATGGACTGGTTCACAGTTATTGCATGTATGTTTTTCTTTCAAATGTGTTTTTACTTATTTCTTTCCATGTCAGTGATCTATTGTGAACTATTTTGCAATTAACTTCTGGCATGTTCTTTTTGATGGATGCCTGATTGGGTTTTGGCTCACTAATCCCTCTCATGACATACCTCTTCTTATTATTGTTGAGACTTGTTTGTACCTCTTTCTGTAGTTTGTCAACATTGAGCTGATTTTGTTTCACTATCTGGGAATTTCATTCTTGTCCCCACTTTGACACCTTCTCATTTGATAACCAAGAGTGGAAACATTCATGTTGGTAGTCGAGATCACATACTGGATGGGGTTCCTATCCCAAATGGTGTGAGGTCTAATTGCAACTTCACACCGGGGAGACCCCCTAGTTGTTGGTGGTATAGAACTAAAATAACACTTCATTTCATTAATATCAAAGAACTAAAATATGCGTACATACAGAATGGAAACAAACTAGCTCGGGAAATGGTAGTTTATCTCAGAAAAGAGATGTGGCAGCTACATGCCTCTAAACTGTGTTACAATGATTATCAAAGGCCTATTTATTATAGAGAAACAATGGAAAACCCTGAAAATCCAAAAACCTAACCATAGGAGATGAAGCACCAAAACTATGGGCACATCAACTTCCTTGGGTCGTAACTTCGGCATACGATCTTCGTTTGACGTGCACAATGTCTCGCTATAAATATCTATTCGAGGACCACAAATTTTGAATACAAACATAACTAAATGCTTCATGTTTTCCTATTTTCCAAAAAAACATCGTTTAGGGCCTCAAAACAACTTAGGAAGTTCAGGAACCAAAAAACTGCCAAAAATAGTAAATTGTGCTATAATTAAGGAAACTAAAAAATTAAAAGAAATACTGGTGGGGGACCAAGTGGAATAGGTGAGTGGCCACCATTATCCACCTGGATAATTCCTCACCCCTTTGGAAGCAATTCTCCCCATTGAGTTGATTGCCTCCATGAGATGGGGAAACTTCTGTCGAACTTGGTATATGGTGAGCCACTTGCCTTGGTGCAAGAGTTGGTCAGCTTTGACAACCCGATACAATTGGTTCTTCTATTTGAAAGTATTATTGATATGTGTATCCATGATCTGATTAGTTGTGGCTTGCTCCATGTTGTCTAGGTTTAACTTCTGTTGGTTTCAGTTGTTTTGCAATGCCTGATGTGTCAAGTAATGGTGGAAAGTATGGTCGAAGGCAAACCACATTGAACACTAGGTGCAGGCCAAGGAATGGTGGAATTTTGATCTTGAAATAATTTTCCCTACAACCTTAGTGATGTTGTAAGTCCTACATCGGAGCAAGTGAAGCTTGCGGTGGAGCCCAGCAAGGTGCTTCTTCTGCAAATGTAACCAAACTTTGTCACACACCTCGAACTTGTGTGGTACCCAATGTTGATCATGACGCTTGTTTACTTAGCATCAGCTTTGACCAATTTGTCATGGACCTGCTGGCAAATGTGCTTAGTGCACTCAATGAAGTTTTTATCCTTGTCATCTTTAGAATGGACATGAGCTAAATCTGCCTGAGTAGCTGCAAATGGTATGGCGACATCAATGGGACATAGTGGTTGGAATCCCAACTCCACCTGAAAGGGGTTATGGCCAGTTGAGATATGGAGAGCTTTGTTGTAGTTATGCTAGACATAGGGGAGGCCTTTATCCCATGTGTGCGGATGCTTCGATTTGTACATGCACGGAATATGCATGATCATCCTATTGATGACCTTTATTTGGCCATCAGTGTGGGGGTGGAAAGCCATGGACTTGGTGAGCTTGGTATCCAGCATCTACCAGAGACTTAACCAAAATGTACTCATGAACCTGCTATCCCGATATGATATAATGGATTGTGGGATCCCAAAGTGTATCCACACAGGTTTAAAGAAGAGCTTAGTAGTGGCTTCTGTTGTGATACTCTTCTTGCAGGGCGACAAAATGGCCATCTTAGAGAATTTGTCGACGACCACGAAAATGTAGTCATTACTATGCTTAATATAAGGAAGGGCCGACATGTAATCCATGGATATGGATTCCCAAGGTTGATTAGCAGTAGGAAAAGGAGTATATAGGGTGTGCTTGTTGATGGTTGGTTTGGCAATGGCATAGACAGTGTGATATCTAATGTACTTCCCAAGGTCCTGTTGAAGGCTCGGCCAATAAAAATACTTTTGTAGCACTACCACTATTTTCTCTACTCCAAAATGTCTAGTGACCCGATAGTAGTGTGCCTCCCAAACCATCTAGGCACACTCGCTTGAAGGAAAACAGATGTTGGGTGTGTGTTATATTCTTTTCACGACTACCCCATGCATGGGGGGATCACAAGGGGGCGGAAAATTCCCCCTATATGTTACGTCGGGCACATATGGGGAGTCATAGCGGGGTGACTGCCCCCCCATTGAGGGGTGTGCAGGGGGTGGTAGCACCCCTACACGAAGTCTGGGACAATGCCTCAGGAATTTTTTTCAGATCCTATATTAGATGGGCAAACTGACCTATGGTTTTTTGCATGGATTTCGCACATGGTTTTGAGCATGATGGTTTTCTGTCCATGGTATTTTGTAGATCCAGTCAAGGGAACTGCAATTATGTTCTAATCCAGGGTTAATGGATTAGGCTTTATGGATACATCAACACATATATACACATGCACACACATATACATATATACATATATCTATGTACATATATACATATATATATGTACACACACACATATATATATATATATATGTACACATACATACATATATATATGTACACACACACACACACACATATATATATATATATACTGTAACATTGAAAGGAATATAATGAAAAATCAATATGGTAATCCCGGTTTTTGGATCTAGGGGAAAATCTCTATGTATATATGTTTTATGTTTTATGCTCTCGCCATTGTTTATTTTATGCTTTTAGAATTTGTATGCAGGTAATTTCTGGATGGGATTAAAACCTACAACAGATGTGTTCCAAGTGGCATAATAGTCCATACAGGAGGTGAAAATTTGTAACTTTTTTGCCTTCTCGAAGTTTCTAGTATGTGTTATCGAATTCTAGATCACTTTTGTAATGATGCAGTCACCTCGAAGTCTCATGCCCACAAGAGTCGAACACAATGATCAACACCATGACCGATGATTGACTAAGGTAGTCTACGACATTATTGGTGTTGCCCTTCTTGTACTTAATGTTCAAATAGAAGTATAGGTAAGTGTACCATTTGTGATGGCAATCATTCTACAGCTTCCCTTTTGTCTATATGAACTATAGGGGTCGATCGTCTGTGTGGATGATTGTTTCCTGCCATAGAATCTAATGCTTTAGTTTTCAGCAAGCCTGCACAATGGAATACATCTCTTTGTCATACATGGGATAATTTTAGAACTTATCTAAAAGTATCTCATTGTGATATGCCACTGGATGCCCCTACTAGGTAAGAACTACACCAATAGCATAGTCTGAGGCATCTATCTCAATCTCAAATGGTTATTGTAGGTCTAGTACTCTGAGCACTGGTGTAGAGTAGATGTGATGCTTCAACTCATCAAACGCCTTCTCTTGGGATTCATACAAAAGGAAATTTTCTTTTGCTCCACCCTCAGTGACTTGACTTAAATTCCAAGTGATATGAGAGAACACCAACATGAGCCTGCGGTAGAAATTGGAAAGACCCAGAAAGTTGCAGAGCACTGCTAAAGTGGTTGGTGTTGGCCAATCCTGAATGACTTGTATCTTGGCTGGGTCCACATGCACACCCTTCTCATCAATGATGTACCTCATATATTTAACCTGGGTCATACCAAAAGTGCATTTATCCAAACTGGCACACAACTTGTGTTGTCATGGGGTTTGGAGGACTTATTGAACATGGTGGGGATGCTCTTCACAACTCTGGCTAAGGATTAGGATGTCATCCAAATACAACACCATGAATGAGTTGGTGAAAGGTCGCAAGATGTCTTCCATTAGCCTCATGAAGGTTGTAGGGGAATTTCTCAACCCGAAAGGCATGACCAGTCATTCGAAAAGGCCCTCCTTGGATTTGAAGGTAGCCTTGAACACATCAGAGGGTTCAATTTGTACCTGGTGATAACTAGACTTCAAGTCAATATTGCAGAAATATTTGGGCCCCTTGAGTTGGTCCAGAAAGTCACCAATCTATGGGATTGGATACATACTTTGGACACTGATCTTGTTCAGCATCCGATAGTCAATAAAGAGTCTTGAGGTCCCATCCTTCTTCTATACCAACTTGATCAGGCTCTCACAGGGTGATGAACTTGGCATAATGTTCCCTTTCTGCAATAGTTCCTAAATCTACCTCTTTATTTCATTGTTCTCGAGAACATATTGTTGATAGATTGGTCCATTGGGTAGCGGTGCTCCCAGGGTCAGATTGATGGAGTTCTTGACCTGACATTGTAGAGGTACCCATGTGGGTGAGGTGAAAATGTCCCTGTACTCCTCCACAACCTTGTCCATCTGTTGTTTTCATGTGAAGAATCCCTATCTAGAGGTCATGGCCATCATATTATTCTTTCCCTAAGGGTGAATCATAATGAAAGTAAATTTCCCATTCTGGGAAATGATATTAATACATTTCTTCGCAGTGATCAAAGAGATGGTGGTAGGCAGTGCTACCTCTGGTATCTTGTACAACTTATTTCCCAATTTCATAATAACAATGTGAGGCCTAGACTCATACAAAGCATGTCACTTCCAAAAGTATGGTTTTCCTAATAATATATCATAAAATTCAAGATAAGAAACATCACACAGTACCTCATCCATGAAGGGCTTGATGTTGTAGGGAAGACGACACTACTAGCTAACGCAAATATCTCATCCTTAGTGAGGCCACCCGATGGTGTATGGTTGTGGGTGTGATGTGGTCGATAGGCCCAACCGATTCATGACATCTACTGAAATAAGGTTCTTTTGGCTCCCACTCTCAACAATTAACTGTAGTGGACAACCCTTTAACCACATCTATGAGTGGAAGAGGTGTTCCCCCTCCTTTGGATCTTTGATATCATTCCTCTGGATCTTGGTGGTGGAAATGGTGGCACTAGGCTCCACGTCAATAATATGCTTCCCTTTTTAATTTCCCTTGTCAGGTTCTCACTCAGAGTCGAAACATGCATCTGATTTGAAAGTCGTCATCTTAGCCACCAGTGACTGCATGGAATGACACTCACTTGTGTTGTGAGTGGGGATCTTATGGTACTCATGCCATTCTACCATGTCCTTCTTTGTCTTTGTGGTGTTGTTCTTTGCTTGCGGCTTCAGCAGGTTCTCTTGGGTCAACCCGCCTTGAATTTGTCTTTTGTTTTGCAGTTTGGGGGCACCTTTCCCTTGCTTTGGATTCACAGGTCCAAAGTCTCGCTTCTTTTATTTGAATTTCTACTCAATCCTGATAGTATATAGATAGGTTGTGTCAAGTGAGGAGATGTCCAGGAAATCCATCTCGTCCTAGATGTACTTGTGTAGACAACCAAAATACTTGAGTACAAAATGTCACTCAGAATCCTTGATACCCAAATTCGTGTGAAGGGTATGAAAAATATTTTTGAACTTTCAAACGTCTTGGTCTCTTCTCTGTTGCAGTGTGTTCCACTTTATGTATTTATCCTCGTAGCTCTTCACAGGGTAATACTACTTCTTGATGGCGTGCTATAAAAAATTCCAAGTGCGGTTGAAAATATTGATGGTGAATTCCCGTCCCTCTCCCGATAGTAGGTTTCCCACTAGTCCTTGACATGGGGATCGGCTTTGAGGAGTGCAAAGTAATCTTTTCCCAGTTGGAAAAATCATGAATTGAAAAATATCCCTTTAGCCAATTTAACCAATTATCTATGGCATCTGCATTTATCTTACCTTAAAATATAGGGTATCAAAGTTAACTTGTACCTTAAAGGCTATGGAACTTTCAAAGTGGTTTATTGAAGGAGATACACCATCTATGGGTAGTCGTTGAAGGTTCAGGTCACATTTGTCCATCATCGCGTTCCTCTATCACTTGAGGGATTCTTCGAGAAATATTTTGAAAGGATCTCCTTCCCCCTCATATTTATTTTCTTCCTTGTGGGAGGATGTCGGGGTTTGTGAGGCTGGTCTTTCAAAGGTTCAACCAGTTCAAACCCTAACTCCTTATACCTTGACCTCATTGGGGACATGCAAATAAAAATAAAGAAAGAGTAGACCGCTCTGATACCACTGATCCGAACTTAAACAGGAATGCAACAAAATATAGATATAACCATAAATACAAAGTTGCAGCAGAAATAACACTTCATTTCATTAATATCCAAGAACTGAAATGTGCTTACATACATAATGGAAATAAACTAGCAATCGTAGCTTATCTCTGAAAACAGATGTGGTGCCTACATGCATGTGAACTATGTTATAATGAGGCTCAAAGGCTTATTTATTATTGAGAAACAATGGAAAACCCTAAACATCCAAAAACCTAACCCTAGGAGATGAAGCGCCCAAACTGTGGGCCCCATTTGGGTAAATTTGTACTTCAATTTCCTAGGGTTATCACTTTGGCATACGATCTCTGTTTGATGCACACAATACCTCATTAGAAATATATATCCGAGGACTACAAATTATGATTGCAAACATCAATTGGGGAGTCATGTTTTCTAGTTTTCTAAAAAATCATCGTTTAGGGCCTCAAAACGGCTCTGGAAGTTCAGGACCCGAAAAAATTTCAAAAATAGTAAACTATGCAACAATTAAGGAAATTGAAAAACTGAAAGAAATTGTAGTGGGGATCCAAGTGTAATCGATGGGCGGCCATGAATATCCACCTAGATCATACATGTTCATGATGTTTTTGACAGAATGTTTTTCATGGCTAGGCGTTATCAAGTCATGCCCTTGTTCAAGTTTTTCGTTAGAGGCCTTTTCATCATGTTATTTTTCATTTCTTGAAGTTTCATGAAGTTCTGGGTAGAGGCCTAAGTCCTAGACCTGAAAAAAGTGGCTCAGAATTCAAGATCACTAACACAGACCTGCTTGAAAATTTCCATAGTCACATGGAGGCCTTGGTGTGAGAGCAACTAAATGGTCTTAGTCACATGGAAGGCTTTTCACGGGAGTGACTATAGGTCTAGCTTAGCAAAACAACAGGTTTTGTCAAGGGTTGGGTACTTGGAGGGGTTTGTTGCCTCCTAAAGGTTTTGTAGCTTCTGCGGGAGGTCAGTTTGGTTTTGTTTTGTTGATTCCACTT
The DNA here is from genome assembly GCA_000404065.3 of Pinus taeda. Lineage (NCBI taxonomy): Eukaryota > Viridiplantae > Streptophyta > Pinopsida > Pinales > Pinaceae > Pinus > Pinus taeda. Next base: position 33,320 of record APFE030177976.1, read on the forward strand.
CCTTAAATGTGCTTGGGGTGTATAATCATATCATAGTAACTCTTTGTACATTTTTACCCCAATGGACCAGTTAGCTTAGGTAAATGTGGGAGTTGGGTGTTACGTTTGGTGACTATGAACATCCTACTCTAACCACAAAGGAGTTGGAAAATCCTTTACGTGAGCAACCAGAAATATTTGAAGAACCCAAAGGGGAGAAGTACCCACATCACCTAACCGAAACATGGCTAACAAAAGGAAGAATAAGCTCTTTCCTATCATAGAAACCAATGGGGAAACCAAAATGAATAATATAAGCCCCACCGTTCTCCCACACTTTCATGGCCTAGCTTCTGAGGACTGTGATACATTCATGTTTGAGTTTGTTGTGGTTTTTAAAGCCTATGATTACACTTCTAATAAACAAAAGCTAAATTTGTTCCCTTGTGCCCTCAAGGATGTAACCTTGCATTGTTCACGAGCTTGTAAGGAGGAAACTTCGCCACTTGGGCTCAAATGAAGCAAGCCTTTAATTAGAAATATATGGACTATTATAGATCAAAGGAAACAAAAGAGGAGATATTCAAAATGACACTCGGGCCTAATGAATCCTTATAGGGTTATGAAGAAAGACTCCAACTCAACTACAAAAGAGTTATTTGTACCCTTGACCCATAATCCTTGAAGCTTGTATTTATCCAAGGGATTAGGGAGAATTTGAGGGAGACCCTTAATATGATGTCTTGTGGAGACATTTATCAGCTAAATTATGAAGACATCAAGGCTGTATTCAAGAATCATTCTAGGGTTTCAAGGAAGAGAGGTAAGTCCATTCTAGGCCTAGTCAACTCTTCTCCCTCTACCTCAACCATCAAACATGAAATAGGGAGTGTGCTAGAAGACTTTAAGAGTGAGACATTGGACACGCTTCCCTTGTAAATGAATACTATGTGGATAAAAAAGAAGTAAGAGGAGGCAAAAAGGGAACTAGCTATCTTTTTCCCTGGATGCACCAAGAGGCACCCCAGAAATGAGTGCCCGCTGAATGTCATAGAGGTTTTCTTTTTTTGTGAGGATAACCATGGAATAGACAAACACCCCTCTCTTCTAGGCCTAAAAGTTGTATATCAAGGGGCAGAGAGTGGCTTGGAGAAACTTTTCTTCATCAAACAAAGGAGGCCACAAGTCCCTCGGCCATATCAATAGGGCATGCAAGGTGCACATTCTCCTTCTTTCAATCCAAACCGGTGTTCACCCTTTCAACCTTGGCATCCTCCATCTCACTCATTGTGTTCCATTCCCTCTCCTTGGCCCTATTCTCCTCAGTATCCTCCTTAGTCTGTCAATCCACCCGTCCAACCACATCAACCTCACCCTCCTCAATGGTGTAACCCTTGAAAAGGATGGAGGCCTCAGGCAGCCCAACCTCCTGCCCTAATGCCTCCACCTCCACCTCAACTACAACTACCCTAAAATAATCCACCAAAGCAACCTCAAATTCTTGCCCAACCCAATATGAACCCGAAAAACAAGCGGGCGTAGTAGGTCTATAATGGGGAAACCTCCTATCATGCTTATGCTTTGGAGATCTAGGAGATCAACCTTAGTTATAGTGAGGAACCTTCATATGCTCACCCACCTTCTCCATCTAAATATCTTGAATAAGAGAAGGCCCTCAAGCCAATGTACCTCCCTATACTAAAAGGTTGGTCCAACCTAAACAACACACCCCAAAAGAGGCTAAACTTCTGGGGGACTTGATGAACTTGTTTTTTAAAATACCCCTTCTCCAGGCCATCAAAGATGTTCCCACAATATTATCATGGAATAATTATTCAAGAGTCCTGGGAGAAGAAAAAGAGATGCCCCCACTATTAATGATGTTGGGAAGTTGTCTGATCTAATACTTGGGAGGGTTATCTCCCAAAAGTATTTAGATCTTGGTAGCCTGAGAATGGATGTGCACATTAACATTATTATAGTCCCCAACACATTGATCGACCTTGGGGTTGCAATCAATGTCATGACCAAGGAAACTATGCCTAAGCTCAGCCACAAAGGAGGCTTGAGAAGGACCACTACAGTTTCACGACTTGCAGACATATCCATAGTAGCCCCAGAGGGATTTATTGAGGATGTGATCGTCTCCATTGACTCTTGGGAGTACCCCACAAAATTCCTTGTCCTCCAAACCAAAACCAATTTCAATGGGTACCCTCTCATTTTAACGAGACTTTGGCTAGCCATTGTTGATGCTTAAATTAGTTGCAGGGATGGAAACATGACAATTAAAAATGGGCATCTCACAAAGCAACATGTATTATACCCCCTTGCTCAACCCTCTATTGAGCATGACTTCCCCTTGTGGGTAGAGGAAGAAGAGGATGAATATTTTTATCAGTCATCCCTCTATCCAGTTTGTACATTAGACACTACTGAGGAAGCAAACATCTAGATGATGATGTCCTTATTGATAACTTTTTGTAGAACTAGCCTCTTGTCGCCATGCCAATTGATGAGATAGTAGAATAATCCTTAGTAAAAATTGATAACAACCCATGGGACGAATATTTGAATGCTAATTATGATCAATATTATTCTAAGATTGTGGGAATTAGACCATCCAAAACCATGAAAATCAATCCTTCCCTCTCAATAGAACAAGAAGAAAAACCATGCATTGTGTTAAGATTACATCTAGATGCTTTTGCTTGGGACTAAAAGGAAATGAAAGAGGTGCATCCCTCGGTTTGTACCCATCACATTTACATCAAAGAGGGATATAAACATGTGAACCAACCCCATAACAGAATTAACCATGCCCTTAAAGACATTGTGAAAGAGGAACTGCAAAATTTATTGGACGTAAATTCATTTACCCCATCTTAGACAGTGAGTGGATGTCCCCTGTTGTTACAGTACCAAAAAATAATGGGAAGTGGAATATTTGTGTTGACTATAGGGAACTCAAAAAGGCTACAAAAAAATATAATTTCCACTTGCCTTTCATTGATCGAGTTTTGGATGGTCTTCCAGGGAAGAAGTTATTCTCATTCTTGGATGGGTTTTAGTACATATAATTAGATCCATATCATCCTTGAGGATCAAGATAATACCACCTTCACATGTCCATGGGGGGAATTTTCCTATAGGGTCCTTCCATTTGGCTTATGTAATGCTCCTACTGCCTTCGAGAGGGCATTTGTGAGTATTTTTGCTAATCTTGTTCATGACATGGTAAAAAATTATAGGAATGACTTCACTCCTTATTGAAATGATTTCCAAGAATCTCTTTCCAATCTATGTAAAGTTCTAAAGAAATGTATTCAAACGAATCTCTCACTAAGTCCCTAAAAGTGTAAATTTTTTAGGAATGTAGGGATTGTCATATGTCACTTCCTTTCTAAGGAAGGGATCCAAGTTGACCCTAACAATATTGTCATTATCAAAATGGTCCCTGTCCCTCAGAAACAAATGGATGTTAGAAGTTTCCTTGGACTAGATAGATATTATAAGAGATTCATTAAGGCTTTCAGTAAGTTGGCTTCATCTTCGATTGATTTCTAACTAAGGATTCAATTTTTGTTGGAGAGATAAATGTCAAGAGGCATTAGAAGAGCTGAAGGAGAAATTAACCATTGCACCAATTCTGAGAGGTCTCAATTGGGCATTTCCTTTCCACGTCCACACATATTCATCAAACAGAGTTGTAGGAGAAACTTTGTGACAAGTGGAAGACATGTTTCCCTATGCCATATATTTTATCTATAAGAACCTCTGTAAATCTAAACTTAATTATATAGTTACTGCAAAAGAACTCTTATTTGTTGTGCACTCCTTGAACAAGCTTAGGTATTATATCACTAGGTATGAATTCTTTGTCAATGCTGATCATGCAACCATTAAATATTTAATGAATAAACATGATGTCAATTCTAGGATCATTAGATGGTTATTATTGTTGCAACAGTTTGATCTAACCATTGTTTACAATCCAGCTAAGGAAAATGTGGTTGAAGCTTTTCTGTCTTTACTAACATTTCCTGGAGAAAACAAGGAGATAATAGATGGTCAACTTCTGAATGAGCACCTCTTTTCTATTCAATATTGTCTCCTTTGTTTGTTGACATCGAAAATTTGTTGGTTGTTTGGATATTCCCTCCTAACTTATCCTATAAGGAGAAGAACAAGATATTTAGAAAAAGTGTCCCTTTCACCTAGATTGGGGGAAATATCTTCAAATTGATTCTAGATCGAATCTTGAGTAGATGTGTAACGTAGATTGAGGTTTTTGCATCCTCTCAGCATGCCATGATGGACCTTGTGGGGGCCATTTTTCTTCCAAGAGTACAACTTTCAAAATCCTCCAAGTTGGCTACTATTGGCCTACTCTACACAAAGATGTTAGGAGATACACTGCTAAATGTGATGAGTACCAAAGGATGGGAAAATGTACACTAAAACCTTAAGTGACTCTTCAGTCATTTGAGAAGTGGGGCATGGATTTCATTGGACCAATTGATCCCCCATCTGTAGAAAAGAGATACATCATTGTGTGCACTGATTATTTGATAAAGTGGGCTAAAGTGAAGGAAGTAAAAGAAGAAACAAAGTAGAAGGTGGCAAAGTTTCTAAGGGAAAACATCTTTAATAATTTTGGATTCCCAAGGGAGTTGGTTACTGATCAAGGAACTCAATTCGCATCAAATATAATTAACATAATCATGGAGCAGCATCATATAAGGCACATAAATTCCACTCCCTATCATCCTCGAGTAAATGGGTAGATGGAGGTCACAAACAAATATTTTAAGAACATCTTGACTAAATTTCTCAACAACAACAAAAAGGATTGGGGAAGTTGACTTGTGGATGCCACTTGGGCCTATAATACCACCTGGAAAACCACCACTAGATTCACGCATTTTAATTTAGTTTATGGCAAGAATACTAAAACAAAAAGGCTAATTAGTTACTAAACAAATAACTAAATTTGCATTTAAACAAATATTTTTGAGTTAATGACCAATAATATCTAATTTACAGTATCTTATAACGTGACCAAATTTTAGTCGTTTTTCACTTAGGCATTAATTGAATGTCTCAATTTTATTATCTAGTAGTATATTTAGTCATGGATTTAGTCATTGATTTCCACAATTAATGACCAAATATACAACAAAGTATATTACTAAATGATCGCCCGAAAAAATCAATTAATGCCTAAAGAAATATGACCAAAATTTTGGTCGTGTTATATGATACTGTAAATTAGCTACTAATAGTCATATATATGCAAATTTTAGTCATCATTTGAAACCAATTAATGGCCAAAGAAACATGACTACATTTTGGTCGTGTTATAAGATACTGTAAATTAGCTACTAATAGTCATAGATATCCAAAATTTAGTCGTCATTTGTAATCACAAATTTATCGTTTGCAATAGTCAATTTTCTTTTTTGGTAGTTTCATATTGAATACATAAATGAATACTTTATTAGTTTATAGTCTTTTCATTTACTTTCATTAAAAACCATTACAAGCAACTAATTTACTCATATATTCATTTTATTTTCTATCATCATTAATGAACATAAGCTACTAATTTAGTAGTTTTACACTGATTTTATGCATTCATTATTAATCAACATAAATTAATTAGTCTGATTTTTCGACTAAATTAAAAACAAATGTCATATAATGTACATGTTCATTTAATATGAAAACGCAAAGTTATAAATGTCAATTATAATACTAGCTATTATTAAGTGCGACTATAAATAATTTCAACCACGAAAGTTATATTATATAAAATGTCAAGTATTACAGTATGAGTTTCCAACTTAATATTGGTTGGAGTAAAATTTACACATGAAATATTGTTTCATCACTTCAAAACATTATAAATTTGTTGTCAAGGCATTGCAGGTGAAGTCACCAACTATGAGGAGTTGACCATCAGTCTTTGTGAGTGTCTTATGTGGGATATTAGATCTACAAGTACCACTAGACCAGTTATCTTCTCTCTCTCTTTAATTTGCATTTTTTCGCTCCAGTGTTATTGTTCTCCTCTTTCTTTAATTCTTGCTTCTTATCATTAATACTATGTCCCTTTTCTGAAAAATTAAGAAGATACAATGCAAAGTATAAGGCATGAAAAATGTTGAACATTGGAATATAATTTAAAGCAGACTATAAAAGATTTGTATGATATATACCTTAACATGAACAATATTGTCAATGCCATTTTTCCCCATAAAATCAAGAAACACAAACAAGTTTTCTTCAGTTGGGCAATAGTGGCCATTATGTGGCTAGATGACCTATATAAACAAAGCAAATAAAGCATCACCATAGAAAATTACACCTTAGTAAATTTAGTATTCAACCTTCAAGGAATGCTAGGCACAATCATGACAACTAAGTTACATGCTAAAAATCTCAAGTTGTAGATTACTTATACGGTGTGGGAGTGCAAACAAAACTCCTAGAAAAGCCAAAGCTAAGTCTAGAATAAAATGAAATGAATTAAAAATGATACAATAATAGGATAGCCTTGTATACATGTATATAACTTGATAATGTAGAAGGCTAAGTGAATAATTCCAAGGTTGGAGATCGATGATGTCAAGAATGTACAAGTATGATGAGCATTTCTTCAGATAAGAACTACTATTTGGTCCATTATCACATATGAATATGCCAACTAGTCTATATCAAATTATCAATGTTTTTCTTATATTTATGGATCACTACAATATAAGTGGATAAATTGAAAAGAAAATTACCTTCCCATTGTGTTCCTGACCCGTGGTACAATATATTAGCTATGATTTAGAGCAAATTTCCAACATCGAAAATATGTAGCAATCACTACTAGTAATCCCCCAAATAGGATTATTTTGGAATGTAATTGTCATATTCCAGTTGCTATATGATTCTTGAATGGAAAATCTAAACTAAATTCCAACACCAAACTTCCAATTTGAGGTAACTCCTGTGGCCATCCTCAATCACTCAAACTCAAAACATCATTGATCATTATAATGAAAAGATAAAATAAGAGTAGTTTTGATCTGCTTTGCAAATTTACATGGAAAGCACCAATAGTTTTCCCATATTTTCTATACTTGTAATTTCCAAGATATAACACATCAATTTATCTTCTACAACAAAGAATTGATTCAATATAAACAAGAATTTAACACATTACAGTAACACCACCAATGTTTGATCCTCAATTAGTTCAAAGTAGTTAACACAAAAACTTCAAGAAAGGGCAACAAATAGAAATAACAAATTCATCAATTAATAATCAATCAAAAAATGATAAGCTTTTTGTTGAAGCTTGATAAACAACTACAAATTATATTGATAATACATTGCAACTAGTGGTCTTATTCAAAGAGAAATACTACCTGGAGAACTCATCTTCCAAATTATTTTCTCTATCCATGAAGATTTCTTATATCCTCAAAACTGAATTCGCATTCAATAATATAGGTTTCTGAAGCTTCCCAAAGGCCTTGCCAAATAACATTGTGAATTTAATTGATTTTCATTAAATTCTTCTTGTACTAAAGAAAATATAGTTTGACCATGTGATAGATAATTCAATCAAGTAAAAAATTGTGTACAATATTTCTTATAAGACTTCATGTTAAAAGGAAAACTTGCATATTTCGGATAGAAAAAGAATATTAATAGAAATTATAAATATTACAAAAAAATAGAGTGGATATAAAACTACAGGTAGAACTATCAAAATCCTAATTGTAGTATTGTTGATTGATTATTCTAACTGAAGCCAACTAGATACATACAAGTTTTTATTTTCAACTTTCTTTCCCATATCTTTCTTGGACGTGGAAGCTAACTTGCATGCATATCACAAGGTTGTTTTAGAAAGAGTATGTGTTGCATTCTCATATTCCACACTTTTTTTTCCATGAACAGTCACTGCAGGTATTGGTGGAATTAGTTGCTACATAAGCCAAGTTGTCAACTTTCATTTTCTCGATTATGTTTTCCTGCATGTGCATTATTTGAGTTTTCCTTAATGGAGTTTTATATAAGAAAAAAATAGGTCTGAAAAGAAAACATTAATCATGAAAAATAATGAATAATTATATGATGCCAACCCATATTTCTTTATTGCTGGAATAAAACGAGTCAAGTATGCTCAACTGACATCATTAAAGTTATCCAAAACCAACCTGGTGGACATTTGAAGTTCTGCTACATGAACTTGTTCCTTTGTGTGGATAAATTTCTCTTTGTGTGTGACAAGGGATATTAACTTTTCTGAGAGTGATGAATTATACTTACCATCATATTTTACACTTATCAACTGATTTTTTAGCATATTGACATATTATCGTTTTTGTTGCATCTCAATTGTGTATGATCTCATTGCCCCTAACATATATGAAATACGCATGAGGCTATTGGTACAAAGAATATAGCACATACCCAACAATCTGAAGGGAATTAATGATTATAGATTTCAGTGGATCAATGTTATATCTTGTAGGAGCAGTTGGTTGTTTCCTAGAGATCTTTGGGAAGGCCCTAAGAGAATGAAGCTAGGACTAGTTAATGGTCCAAAATTGGACCCACTAATTTAATTTTTTTTCTTTACAAGTAGCCATCATGAATGTTATTATCCCTTATTTTTATTATGTAACAAGGTGTGGATTTGGATTAGTAATGCTCTTTAGTGGAGATACTTATTGGTGTTATTTTCTAACATTCAAAACATTCCCTCTATTCATAATATTTCCATTTTTCTTCTTTTATTCCATTATGTATGCTCCCATCCGTAGCTATAATACATAACTAAAATATTTCCATGAATTCATTCTCCTGTAAATTCATATGCTCTAGGACCAATGTGATTAATATGATATTGTTTTCAAGAGATGTGAACAATATATTGCAATAAACAAGCACAAATGTGGTCATAATCTAACAAGCCAACCAAAACAAGAAATAAGAAAAATGTCAAACATGGTTGAGAGAGCTGGAGATGAATATATCAAAAAATGATATTAATTTGTATCATAATTCAAATCACCATGAATAGATCTATCTTAACCCTAGATTTGTCAAGCACCAAGACAGACAAAATCCTTTGAAGTGCGAACATTTCCTTAAGCTTTTGTACTCTAAAAAATGTGTGCACCTTGAATCTCAATACATGATAGATACACGGTTAATACGAATCTACATTGGTTTATGTTTTATTGATAATACGTCAACTTTATATATTTATGGTTTTTTGCATACTAGAGATGTAGATTATAGAATGCATCTCTCAATGCAATTCCAAATGTCAATATATTTAGTTGAAAACTACAAAGAGGGGTCATTCTCTAATGGCTTCATTACAAGGATAATATCATAGAAACTAGAGAAATAAAGAGCAGAAAAGAAACTAAAGACAAACAAATAAATTAAGAATGTTTTTACTAGGAGAAGTTGTTGATATCTTAAGCCATGTTCACTCTAGCCAAACCATAAGAAAAACAGGTGACTCAAAGGGATTTTAGAGAAAATAGTCCTAAAATAGTTTAGGAAAGATTCAAGAAAACTAAAGGTGAGCAAGCAAAAGACTTAAAGTTATGTCAAAAAACAACAAAAATAATATAAAGTGGCCTTAATCACATGTGTTGTTCTTCATAGACTATAACCAATGTAATATTCCATCCATGAATTCACATTACCAAAAACACGTCATGCATTTGAGTAGGCACCTTCACACCTATAGTCTACAATGTCTTTCCTACCACTACATGCACTAAATTTCTCTGATAGGGCCACTCATAAGCCCTCTCTGCTTGGCAATGAAGTATTAGTTCACTGTTTAGGTCAACATGCAATTAATTTGTCCACCGGGATTCCATTTTCAATGTGCTTTGCCCCACGTGAATGGCACAAATTTGAAAGGGATGGCACTGGATAAAAGTCCTAGGTGAAATCTCTTGGTGGAATAAGCTGAAATAGATTCTCATGGTTCCCCCATTGATGTAGTAAAATTCATTCAATTTTTGTAAAATAGTACATCACTCGCAGGAAAATTCAGTCTTAGGGGGTATTTTTCCATGTTGATTAGTGGTAGACAATATTGTTTTGTCCCCAAGTAAAAAATTCTATAACCAATTATAACACATAAACATGATAATTCAAATGTGACATATCTCCTACCATATACAAAATTTTATATATTAAATAGGGAACTCACCTATTTGATTGTAGACAACGAATATGAACCTAGCACTGCGGCATTTGACGAGAGTACATGTAGGGATATACAACATGAGATGTTCAAAACCACCACATCCAATTTTGTTATCCCGATGTATACCCTCTTAAATGATGCAATGTTTTGTTTATTAATTTCTATTAATTGTATCAACATACCCGTCATGACTATCCAATGTTAATCACTATTATGTTAAGATAAATATCAGAATGCAACCTTCATTAATATGAACTTAAAAAGATCGGTTTACAATGTATCATCCAATATACATTACAAGGAGATAATTCCATTAATACATATCAAAATCCTCGAGGAAATATATGTCACTTACAATTTTATTTTAAGTAAGCTTGCAATTAAAATGATATCACAAAGATAATAGGGAAACACAAAACACACAAGTACCTCTAAGCAATGTTAGTGCCTAAATGAGGGATACTATGTTACAATTATAGGAAAAATTAAAATCTCTACCTTAAGCTGATGAGAAGACCAAGGCATATATCTCGTGTATTTGATTGTAGGGGCAGATATGTCATGAAGGTCCTCCTATGATAAATACTATTGTGCTACGCTAAATATCATAACACCATCTTAACTAATGTGCATTTTTAATAGATAAATTTGCAACGTATCATTCCATATGCATTACAAGGAGATAATGGCACTCATGCTAAACAAAATCCTCAAAAAGGGATATGCCATATTAATTTTAATTTAAAAAACTTGTTGTGAAGAAAACATCACAAAGTCAACAAAACCCTCAAACTAGAATATGTTGCTTTACTTTTAATTAATTTTCTTGTAGACGTCACAAATACAAGAAGGAACCACAAAGTGGATAAACACCTCGAGCAATTTTAGTGCCTAAAGAAAGAAATACACATTGCAATTTGAGTATAAATATTAAAACACATACCTAACAAAGCTAATGTGAACACCAAGACTTCGATGAGATGCACAACAATCCAGGCAAATGAAATCCCATAAGTGAGTAATGCCCATGTGGGAATCCTTGTATTATAGTCAAATCACACCTTCCATGAATAAAAATCACATCAAATCAGATGATATCTGTTGGATACCTATACCAATAGGTTTCATATTTCATGATTGGCAAATTCAAATGCCAAATATGCTCTGCTTTGCTGATACAAAGATCCCATATTTCCAAGAGATGACAAGGTGTGTACATAGCTTCATGTTTACTAAATTTTGATGGATGGTCCAACAGTCTAATCTGGATCATGCCATGTTTCAATTTTCTGTTGTTGAATAGAGAAAGAAGTTTGTCCAAACTGTTTAATCTTGGCAGACCAATAGTTAGGCAGAGAAACTAAGGTTCCCAATTGCTTAATCTGGGGCCTTGGAAGCAATAAGGGTAGTGCTAAATAGGCAATCAAAAGAAAAAGCCAATGGAAAAGAAAAGGCACATAAGGGTCTCCAAGTCCAAGTGCACCCTCTAAGAAAAAACAAAAAATGCTAGGCAAGTAGATGGGTAGGTAGATGGGGTTGCAGAAGTGGTATTCCTTTCAAACTGAATCTTGCTGGTCAATATAAGGAAAACAACACAATGAAGCATGTCTAACTTCCTTTTTTCCTTGCTTTACACTCATTACTGACATCCCTACACCAGTTGTGTTTGTGAAAGAATTTAAGGTTTTATGTTGGTTCTGGTTTCCTTTAAGAGCCACATTTCTTGTGCAAAATTCTTTTCATTTTGATCTACTCCCTAAGCTAAGTGGTTTTCAAATAAACTTAGTGATATCACTGCTCATTCACCTTCTCCCTCCATATTAACCCCTAACTTCTATTATCTAAATTCCATATGTCACCCTTTCCTTACTATTATAACACCATGGTGTATAAACCCCAAACATTCTATAAATATCCCCCCCCCCTTGGCATTATAGCCATATGATTCACTACTAGGGAATTAAATTGACATCTGGTTAGTTTAAGAACCCAAACCTTACCCCTTTGTCTCCCTTAGAATTCATTTACCCATTCAACCCTTCATTTTGTCTAAGAAACCTTGGAAAAACCCATTTTGCACCCTTAGACCTGCTCAAAAGGCAAAATGCATGGAAAAACCCACTTTTTCCTCCTTATCCTAAGTTTGGGACCCATCTGCGCTTTTATACGAAATTGCATGAAAAACCCACTTAGCCTAAGTTTTTTAAGCCATGCGCGATTTTGCAAAAATACATTGAAAAACCATAACTTTTGCCTTATCCTAAGTTTTGAACTATGCGCGACTTAATAAAGAAATACATTAGAAAACCATGCAATCCACAAATATTTCTAAAGGGTCCCGCCGGGCACAAATCCCGTGAAAAATAATTGTTTATTACCCTCCCGATGCCGTATTGTCCGGACAGCTTATCGGCCCGTCGACCATCCGATCGAGCGCTTTTCATTCGACGGTTGACGTGGATATCAGACCGGCCCCGACGTCTGAAAGATATCGTCCGATATCTGTCAGAGGCTGACGTCAGGCCTCGGCCACGCATTGCCCCCACAGCGTATCGGAGCCCCCTCTGAGAGATTCTATTCCGTATCATAAGCGGTGCGATATGATACCACTGTGGTTTCCGGTTTTTCGCCAATCCGCCTGCCAGCATCATCGCCGCGTCACTGCCTGCGTCATCGCCACATCCGCGCCCCCGTCCGCCATTACTCCACTTGTCCGCCACCTCACCACCCCCGTGGACCACTCATAAGCCACCACGTCACCTGATGACGTCATGCTGACGTCATCCGACCCTGACCCACCCAATGACATCATGCTGACGTCATCCGAAAAAGCCGCCAATATCCCAAAAATCCATATTTTTGCCAATTTTTCGTGTTTTTTGCACTTTTTTCATAAATTGTTGTTGCACCTTCTGCATGCATTTTATGTCCAAATTTGCACCAGCCAGCAGAATTCGACCTGGAGACCTTCGGCGCACCTACCCACCTGCATTTGTGACCCGGACCGTCAAGTTTACCAGGTATTTATCCCTGCAAATCTTCTCTCTGCCTGGTTTTGTCTACAAATTGACTATATTCACTAAAAACACTCAGAAACACATAATTCACCAGAAAATCCCTTCTTCCCAGTTCCCATTGGAAGTTGAAAGCTCGAAATTAACTAGCTGAGCCTGGTTTAACAAAACTTTCACTAAAACTTGCATCCCGTTCGCGCAGTCGTGAACAGGAGACCCGAAACTTGCACCTAATTATTGTGAAAGGTCTGTTAAAGACAAGTATTTGCCTTCTCAAGTGACTGTGGGTAGTATTTCAATTGCTGCAAGTTCACCCTATCGTCCTCTGTTTCTTAATTCACCCCTTTTTTCCAAGCAATACTCGTTTCTGTTACTCAGCACAAGTAACACTAATTTGCATACAAAACAGAGTTCTCAAGCAACCATGGAGACTCCAGTAGCACCTGTGGCCCTCAATGTTGCCCCTTTGAATGCCCCTCAGAGAGAATTGGAGTGGCAGGATTTAGCAGACTTGGATTATCAAATCTCAGAGGACTCCGTAACACATAGCAAGTTCCACCTCCACCTGCTAAATGAATTAAAGGCCAAACATGTAGATGGAACAGATATATTGGGCATTTGGGATTCCTTCCTCCCAATCTTCAAACTTCCTCAGGTCAACCAGTTCCCTGACCTAATTCACCTATGTGTTGTATGTTATGATCCCACTCAGAGAGCTATGCTTGACCCTTTAGGCTCAGTTGTGTTCTACATCACCCATGAGGCCATCAAAGAGATGCTGCAATTCAAGACTGAGAAGAAATTGGTCCCCCTGTCTTTGTTGGATCTGATAAACTAAGGAGCTAGAATGCTGACAGATGCTTAGATCACAAAGCTGAACCAACTGTTTATTAACTCTGATACTGTGCAATACCCTCTTATTTTTGCTGGTTACCTCAACCAATTGGGCATAGACCTTGCAGATATGATCAGTTCCATCCTGGGTTATAAATCAGTTGAGTATATTGATGAAACTGTATTGGTGATGATGCTTATGTTTTCCCCCGGAAAAACTCCAATCTGCTATGACTATGCCACCTACATATCAGACAAGATGCATGAGCAGTTTATGAAGCTGTCAAGAGAGAAGGTGTTCAGATACACCTCCTACATCTACCACTTAATTTTATACTATCAGCATGATAAATTCTCCTTCATTGTCAAAAGAGTGGATGCACAAGGTAATCCAAGGTCTGTAGTGTACTGGAGCTCAGTTTTTCACTGCAGAGCCTATTCTCCATACACTTACTATGATTTTATAGACCTCTTCATCCACCCAGCCATGTCTCTGTTCCCAAGCTCACCTCCTCCAAGACTGACAGATGAGATGTAGAGAATCCTTCAGTTGTCCAAAGTGTACAGCATTGGGGATTGGTATTTTTACCAAAACTACACCGTTATCAGAATATATGGTTGTGAGTTACCCCCATACAGACTGCCCAAGTATGTGCCCATGAGATTATTTTCCCTCAAATACTTCAGGCAATTTGGGAATGCTGATATGATAAACTTCTTAGGCAAAGGCAAGAAGGCACAGCTGAAAGTGAAAAACCAATTGGGCCACCTTGTTTTGAACAAAAGGGAGGAAGGCTGGAAAGAAGCTGATAGAATGCTAGAAAGTCTTGGCCTAAAGGCCAGTTTCCTCTTGAAACCTTATGACCCCAATCACTCCATATCATTAAGAAGGTTCAAATATAGGCTCTCTAGCTATGACCATGTAAGGTTGCCTCACATTGAACAATATGCAAATCAATCAAAATGGAAGAGAGGAACACTAGAGGAACCTATTACATAAGAAGAACTAAATGAGAGAGCAAGAAGAAATCTTCTTAAAATAGCTGGCTTGGAACTTCCTGCACAGGTATTCTCTCTTCCAAGCCCTCAAGTAGGAGCAGCTACCTCATCCTCCACAGCACATCAGGAGGCAGTCAAAACTACAAATCAAGCTCCCAGCAAAGGCAAGGAAAAAGAGATGGAGCGAGAATAGGTACAGCAAGAACAGGTACAGCAAGAATAGGTTTAGCAACAACAACAGGTGCATCAGCCAGAAAAGGAGCAGCCAGGGCAAAAAGAACAAACAGCAGAGGCCCCAATGATCACTGAGCAGCAGCCAGCTCAAATGGTGCCTCCTAGGCAAGAATCAAGAATTGATACTTCAGTCCTCCAAACCCCACAAAGAGAGGACATAAGTAGGAAAATGGACAAAGAGACTCCCCTAACAACATCAACAACTCAAGGGGAGAAGAGGCAAAGGTTGAACTCTTTTTCGGAAGAAGAAATGCCAATAGGGCAAACTTCGGGTATGGGCCTGCCTAGCATGGAGGCCTCAGCAAGCTCCTTCCAGCAGGAACAAGAGACGGCAGCAGGAGGAGAAGTTAGCTCCTCAAACCAATAGAGGGAAGGTGAAAAGAGCATCAAGCAGCAGTTCAAGGATATCAAGAAGAGAAATGAACCCATAAGGCTACAATTGTATAACAATCTGTTGAAAATGGCTCCCACTAACCAGCAAAGACTCATGTCTACCTATGATGTACATGAGGGCAAAATGATCATGAGCCATTTCACACCAGCCGTGCAGCAACCACAGTCAGCTGCCGATTACATCAGGACCAACCTTGAGGTCCTGGCCAAGGACATCCACCCAATGGATCAGATTGAATTACATAAACAAACGGGTGAGATGGTGTATGCCTCCTTGGCAGACAAGACATTGGTGAACTACAGGCTACAAAATAGCCTAAATAATACCACTACACAACTTGAGTTGGAAAGGACATCCTCTCAAGCAAAGGACAACAGGATCAAAGCTTTAGAGGACATCATAATAGAGCTTGGGCATGATCCTAAGGATGTCAAAGTAGTGCAGGAGCTGCTGAAGCTAAGGGATGTTGATATGGCAGCACTAAGGAAAATGATAAAAATCCCAGCAACTCTTCATCCTCAAACAGAGGAGGTTTCCCAGCTCAGACAAGACAAGGATGCAGCAGCTATGCTGATAACATTATACAAAGAGCTCATTCGGACCCAAGAGAAGCTGGAGGAATCGGAGGCTGACCTTCAGGCAGCATTGCAGCAAAAGGAGGCAGGACAAACTTCACAACCTCCTCCAGAAACAATTAATCTGGAGGAAGCTCCTCAAACCACTACTCCTCCCAGTCAGCAGACACAACAAGCAGGACCGTCCACCTCAGCACCAACAACAGAGCAGGCTGAAAGCCTTGACATGCAGAAGCTGAGAAATGAGATTCAAGCCTTGGAGTCTCAAATGTCAGAGTTAAATCAGGCCAAGGAAACTCTGGCCAAGATCAATGAAAAATATGACAAGTCCAAGCAGAATGTGGCTGAAAGAGAAAGAGAGGTAAAGGCTCTAAAAAAGAGAATAAATGATCTAGAGAAGGAGCTCACACTGGACAAGGTGACATCTGAACTCAAAAGGATCCTATGGGCC